>CAJQZP010000975.1:5980000-6027500 GCA_907164705.1 Parnassius apollo
AGAAGAGATAATTGAATATGTTGAATGTATTGCGTAGATTTGATAAAAATTGAGTCGACAAAATGCATTACGAATTTACTTTTTCATTCATTCCTATTTACATGCGAGGAACCAATTCAGGCGTTCACTTTGAAATGCTATTCGAGATATTTCTATTTATGAAATTACGTCGAATACGCTGACAGAAAAAGTAGAACTAAAGAAGAAATTAATTTTTAAAGTTTTGAGTTTTTTCACTTAAAGTAACGACAAAAAATGTTTTACACACGAGAATTTTATTAAAGTATTAAGTAAGTGTTGCGGAAATTTAACGTTAATAAAATTAATAAAATTAGTGTTGAAGCATTAATACGTTACGTTATAATAGGTATTAATAATATAAAGAGCTGAATTAAAATCTAATCGAAAAATTGATAAGGGAATGAAATAAAAGAAAAATGATAGAACATCCTTTATACATAATATTAACTGGATTTTTTATCAAATTTATATGTTTTACAACAGCTATTTTTTCCTATCAACCTTTTGATTTTTATTATAACTTTAATATTATATATGCTGATATATTACTAGTATAGAATGCCGATAGGCATTACAACTTGTTTAGTCTCAACTTAAGGATCTGTACCTGAATTGGTGATATTTTTAATTTTAAATTAATAATTTTTCAATTAATTTAATTAAATCGGGTTTAGTTTAATTAAAAAATAATAAGAGTTAATACTCAAAATTCGCGGAATGTATCAACCCCGCATAAGGTATATTTTAAAATTACCCTGTGATACCTGCAATAGTCAAATTGTATAAATTAATTGCATAATTACTCAACCAAGTGCGGTAGCTCTTTCACTAATTATGTCTACGAGTTTAATAGCTACCTTACTCTGCTACTATTTAACATTCGTCCTGTTTAAAAAAGGCAGCGAAATTGTTGTGAAGTCCACCTTCATTAAAAATATATGGTATTTAAGTAGCTGTATTATGGTTTAGCACGCATGGGTTGGTTTGACCGAAAAAGGACTGCGCTCTCACCGAATGCCGGGGTAAAAAAGCAGCTCAATGCTGTACTTTGTATGGTGAGTGTAAAGAACCGGAAACAAAAAGGGTATCCGGTTCTGTACACTGAAATCGATTCACTACCTCGTAGTCCTCAGGGGTGACAAGGCATCTGCATTTTGATGCTTAAAGGAGATAGATGTAGATATCTATGAGCTACAATATTCACATCTATAAGGATGATTGTGTGCTCATTTTTCACCCACATTTTACAAAAAAAGGATAACAACATTTTTTTAAACTAGTTTTCAGTTATAAATTGCGTAAAGACGTAAGTCATACAGACAAACACGTAATAATTAAGATGTAAAAATATAATAACATAAGTCCCCATTCGAGCATTAAACAAATCGGGGCTTTCGACGTGCACGATACGTGCTTTTGAATGGCAGTTTAGTAATGAGTATCGACTATCCTGTGTCCTGAGGCACTGTGTAGTAGTAGGTTAAGAATATCCACTGCTCATTATCGTTCCTAGAGTGTCGTAAGAGGAGACAGAGGGAACTGAAATATTAGATGAACAGCAGCTTTTTTCAAAATAATTTAAAAGCTGCGGTTACCGACTCGCCTGTCAAGCGTGGACGCTGTGGCAAAAATACCCTATAAGGCAATCTATAGATGTCTATGTTCAGCCACAAACGTTCATTGTTTGTTACGTGCCACCACACCTTAGGTAGAAACCGAATGAAGAGCGTACAGTAAAAGTGAGGCGTTCGGTTTTCGTTATGAAACACACGCTCTAGGAGTGCGGCGTTAAGAGTGACGACAGCGGAAAAAGCTAAACGTGCAACCACGCTGAACTTTTTATAGAATTCTCTTCACTAAAACTTTACCTCCTCCTCGGAAATTTTTGACTCAGTTGCATTCGTCGACTTCCTGCATCTCTTGTCACTCGAGAATCTTTCTTCCCCAACGGCTATCGGTTTTCCTAGGTATATGGTTAACCCATTACCTATTAAGCTTAATATAGACGTGTTATGATAATGATTTTTAATAACCGACCGAAATAAATATATTTAGTAAATGGACCACCGCAATTTGCTTGGCAATAAAAAAAAATAATATTTTTTATAGGGTAAAGCGAAAAATGACCGCACTGATAAGTGATCGCTTACCACCAGGTCGACTGCCCAATGCCCAATAGGCATCTACATCTATCCTCAAATACGAATCAAAACACAGATGTGTTGTCATCCGTGATGACTTAATTAAATGCTTCGTTTCCTGCAAAAAGGATCTCCGGTTCTCTACACCCATCACACGAAACACGGTACTTCCCCGGTCGAGCCGACCCATTCGTACCCCAACTGTACTACTACAACTATACTACTGTAACTATACTACTGGAAAGTAAAATATTATTTACTCACAAAATAAGGATACGTCTCCATACATTCTTGGACCCGCTGTGGGAACATTTGAAAGTTTATATAATATAAGGAATCCATAGCTGAAAATCTGGCATGATTTGATAATATAAAAGTTGATTTATTGTAGAAATAAGTAAAAGTTGGGTTATGAATTACCTTCACTGTAACAGGAGATTTTACACTGGTTATTTTTAAAAATAATCGAAAATAAAATATTATAATAATCAATCGAGAATCGATCATATTGCGCTCGTTTCAAATATATTCAAAATAGTTTTTTTAAGTTAATAGTTTGGAAGTTTGAATATTCAAGTCAGAATGGAAAAGGAGTGGGAAGCGTTCAGAAACGAGGATTTCACTAGTGTATTCTTAAAATATTTTTTTCCTTATGCGAATATTATATTTTGCTTTCAAATTAATATATCACTCAAAATAAATAAGAGAATTTAAACGAAACCTTGAAAGCCTTTTCATTTTAATTGTTTTATTCGAAAAAATTATTATAACTTATTTCTTATTGAATGTATTTTTTCGAATTCTATACTGTAAAAAAGCTAGCTTTTTGTATTTTACTTTAGAAAAAATATAATTAATTAGTATAAACTAATTTGTTAACTTCAGGCCCCAGAAATCCTATTCTCCATTCATTTAAATCTAAAGAGCTGTTTCTATTAAACCGATCACTTATGATCATGCTTATGTTCATTCATACAAGATAAGTTCGCTTAAAATATTGATCAAATATGTTTAGAGAGAACATAGTTGAAATTTAACTGAAACTTTGCTAATTGTGTATTACGCAGCCGATTATGTTTTTACCTTAATTTTTTGTTATGTAAAAGACACCACAATTTTTGTATATATATTGGGAGGCCAAAATTAATATATTTATTTCTTAATATTTTTCTCTAAGGGATTTCTTCGGACCTAGGTTATAAATTGCTAGTATGGCTATCTTCTGCAAAACAAAGATAGTTTCAATTGTCAATCGCATTACCCCACAGCAAGATTCCACATGATATTATCCTATGGAAATAACAGGAGTGAAATCAACTCAAAATTTAGCGTGGACGCGAATTCACTCGGCATGCGCAGTATTTACGGAAAAAACTCATTCAATCCATGAGTCCCGTGTTCAGCTGTGGGGTATTACGGAATGTTGGAGAAGAATATTTTTGAAATTTAAAACGAAATACAATTTCGACTAGTTAAAGATACTTCAAATTTGTATACTTAAATAAAACACCGACATTATTCAGTTATAAATATTCATAGATGCGATTTACATCAGCTTGACTTAACATTCAGTATTTAATCGAACATTTGAAGAGAATCTCTTATAAATCTACAGAAACAGAAATGAGACAGTTTTATTTCGACTCTGAAATAGCAAGGCTTGCATTGATGTGCTCGGTCTGAAGGGTATAGATAGGCAGTTTTATTACAGGTGTGAGATGTTTACTGTTTTTTGACTATCGGATTGGAGAAATGTACAAACGATAAACATGTCTGAAAGTCACGCATACATGCGGTGGTTACAGCCAAAAGTAAAGAACGATTTTTTTTTGCATTGTAAAATTTCACGATATTATTACGAAGCTGCATTCTTCAAGGGTGTTTTGGTCATTACTGAAAATATAGTGTGACTAAGCTCTAAGCGATGACTTTTTCGGTACGCCTTCGACCTACAAAGCCAAGTTAATTAAATTTACTCATTTTTTTTTTCATAAATTAGTATATTTTTGTGTACGTAAATAATCTGTGTCAAAATAATGTATTTCTTTCTTCATTTCATCTTAGTTCTTAGAGTTTTTTTTTTGTTCGAAGTTAGCTGCACGTGTCCTTGGGTAGCCACCTAGAGGGACTACACAGGGAGTGGAGGGACACCACCACACAGAGGGATAGGCAGAGACTACGGATTTCCATTGAGCACTATCCTGACAAACCTCTTTCCCTTCTCCCGTATCTATATGTAATATGTGCAATATAGCCAATTTCGTCAATAAACTTCCGTTTGGTTCGACCTTTTCTCTTCCACTTACTTTGGCGGCATACATTTGCTTACGTACGTAGGTAAACCACTGAAGCATTACTTTCTGAACGGTGGTCACAATATATTTTTGTAAACCATACTTTTGTCTCATCACATAAATTCTCCCTCTTTTGTTAAGCTAAGTCGTTTTGAGTCACCCCTAACATGCTGCATGACTATAACAATAATTTTACTCTCATGCTTCTTCCACTACACCTAACTATAACTACCACACATTATGTTAGGGATTGAAATGGTGTTGTGAATTGCCATATGTGTCTTTTGTTAAGCTAAGTCGTTTTGAGTCACCCCTAACAAGCTGCATGACTATAAAAATAATTTTACTCTCATGCTTCTTCCACTACACCTAACTATGACTACCACACATTATGTTAGGGACTGAAATGGTGTTGTGAATTGCCATATGTGTCTTTTGTTAAGCTAAGTCGTTTTGAGTCACCCCTAACAAGCTGCATGACTATAAAAATAATTTTACTCTCATGCTTCTTCCACTACACCTAACTATGACTACCACACATTATGTTAGGGACTGAAATGGTGTTGTGAATTGCCATATGTGTCTTTTGTTAAGCTAAGTCGTTTTGAGTCACCCCTAACAAGCTGCATGACTATAAAAATAATTTTACTCTCATGCTTCTTCCACTACACCTAACTATGACTACCACACATTATGTTAGGGACTGAAATGGTGTTGTGAATTGCCATATGTGTCTTTTGTTAAGCTAAGTCGTTTTGAGTCACCCCTAACAAGCTGCATGACTATAAAAATAATTTTACTCTCATGCTTCTTCCACTACACCTAACTATGACTACCACACATTATGTTAGGGACTGAAATGGTGTTGTGAATTGCCATATGTGTCTTTTGTTAAGCTAAGTCGTTTTGAGTCACCCCTAACAAGCTGCATGACTATAAAAATAATTTTACTCTCATGCTTCTTCCACTACACCTAACTATGACTACCACACATTATGTTAGGGACTGAAATGGTGTTGTGAATTGCCATATGTGTCTTTTGTTAAGCTAAGTCGTTTTGAGTCACCCCTAACAAGCTGCATGACTATAAAAATAATTTTACTCTCATGCTTCTTCCACTACACCTAACTATGACTACCACACATTATGTTAGGGACTGAAATGGTGTTGTGAATTGCCATATGTGTCTTTTTTGAGATATTCTGACTTACTACAATTTTTATAGGATAAGGGTGACAAACGAGCACACAGTACACCTGATGGTATGTGTTTGCTGAGATCGATAGACAACTAAAACTTTCCTCGATTACCAATCAAAATTAAGATGCGTTGTCACCCGTGAGGAATAAGATGGAATGGCTTCTTTATAGTAAAAAGGTTATGCTGTTGTATCTACACTCACCATACGAAACACAGTAGCATTAAACTGCTCTTTTACGTTGGTATTCTGACAGAACTTGGTCTTTTCCAGGCCGAGGAAAACCCATTTTTGCTACAATTATACTACTAATATAGTGCAGAATCTTACAATAGAGTGAAAAGTCCCATTTATTCCGGGTCCTGCATTCACTCTTCTTTCTACATTCTTGTCATGTCTACTATGCCACAACATATACATTCACACGCACACTCTATATACACACACCCACCCGCTTGCTTAACCAGCTCCTCTTTTATTATTAATATTGTTATTCTGTCTTCCCTTAAAAAATTACTTATGATTTTTATTCAGTCCCTTTTTTAAAATGTGTTCATTGTCTACCGCCGAAAACGCAAATACAACTTGATGGTTGGCGTACAAGAGGCAGATGCCTCAATCTGATGGTTAACTCACTCATTCATAACCCCCATTGGTGACTTTCAAAGTGTACCGTATCAGTCTAGCGCTAAAATTGAAAGTAGTCAGCGTTTGCCATAAAGCAACCCTGACCACACTGTCATAGTTTTCAAGTTTAATAATGCACAGAAAACTTTCTGGTTTATGCACATAGAAAATACATGATTCGGACACCCCCTGTCTAAATGCAGCCTATTTTCCCGTCAGTTTCTTTACATTTTTTGCAATTAATACTTTAACAAGCAGTTTTCTGACAATGTTACGCTGCTGATTTCTCGGTAGTTTTTACAGTTTGCTGTGACCTTGTTTCCTTCTACAGTGGTGCCACAATAGCTTTGCACTAACACAGGTACTTGCTTTATTCTCATTTATTAGATCATCTTAGTTCCCATCATAAATTATAGAAACAATATACTAGGCTTACCACCACACCCTCTCCAGTCCTCAGCCTTTCTAATGATTCTTTATCACACCCAGCTGCTTTCTTGCTTTCATGCTTTTCATTATTTCATCGGTATTTATCTCGCTAACTCCTTCCTATTCCTACAATTATGTATTTTATCTTAAGTTCTACTATATAAAATGCCAAAACGTTTATAGAAAAATAAAAACTCACCATATATAATTCAGTATATTCTCCACAGCTCTATACTGCACAATAAAAAAAATCATTGATAATAAAACACAAATATTTAAATATTATAATTCATTTTGAAAATAGCTTGGTGAATAATCTAGACGAAAAATCCAGCGCTTAATATTAGTCGCATGAAAATGCTTTTCTGGGAGTTAATTACAAAAGTTCAATACGTTGTCCTATGAATAAACTATAATATGTCGATTGTAGTAACTGGCATAAGCTGGTGTTTATTTATAGTATTATAATTACAAAATCGTATCTTCTAGTGGTGGTGTAAGAGGACAGAAAAGAGATGGGCAGCAACGTCTACCTAATAACGAATAAAAATAAATTAAAATATGCTAAATATGCCAACATTTCGGTTTTCAAGAAGACGCATTTCAGGTATTGTGCATAGGAATTGCTTAACTTAATACCACTTCTCCCTTCAATCATCGACAACCAGAAACCTCTCTCCACCCTTTTGGTTGTCAACTAACCACGTAGTCTAACCAAATGGATTGCTTCACCGTTCGTTTTGCGTACAGCAAAAGTGAGGAATGAATTGTCAGCACCTGTCTTTCTTTCCGATTACAATGTCTTCAAGGTAAGAGTGAATAGGCTTATATTCAGTTCACCATATTCGGCTGAATCACTTACCATCAAGTGGGATAGTAGTCCAGCGCTGGCTTAGGATATTAAAAAAGTAGAACAGCTCAATATATTTCGTAAGGTGAGTGTATAGTACCGGAAACACTTTTTAGTGGATAGGAGAGGCATTCTATCTTATTCCTCGGGAGTGACGACGCATCTGCATTTGGATTCTTAATAGAGGATAGATGTAGATATCTAGGGGCCACAGTATCCACTTTTCATCAGGTGGGCTGTATGCTCGCTCGTTATCCTTACTCTATAAAAAACACATTTCCAATTTATTTCAAATAAAAAATATTATGGTCTTTTGACCTTTATTAACAGGACACAGGTATTGTTCCAACCACAGACTACTTATCTAACGAATACTTTATATAGAATAATGGTGATAAATGAGCACACAGTCCACCTGGTGGTAAATGGTTGCTAGACTTTTACATCTATCCTCGATTATGATTCGAAATGCAGATGCATTATTACTCCTGAAGAACTGAGATAAAATGCCTCATTGCTAGAAATAAGGGTCTCCGATTATCTACATTTCTCATACGAATCACAACAGCGTTAAGCTGCTATTTTATACTGGTATTCAGTGAGAGGAGAGTATTTTTAAGGTTGAGGGCGCTGCATGCCGTGTAAACACGTCAGCTCCGTACTTAAATTGAATTTAAAATTTGTTATTCTTGTTAAACTAAGTTAAAATTTGTGTTATTAAGTGAATACAAAAGTGTTTAAGTTTAACAAGTAATAGTGTAACATTAATGTGAAAAAGGAAACCGTTAATTCAGACTTAAATATGTATGTATGTGGCCCATCTGAGGCCTCAAGTTAGCTAAATATTGTTATCGACAATGTTACTTATGTTGCCGTTATAAGGGAAGGGTTATAAATCCACTTATGGGCAATCTGCCTCAGGGTCGAGTGACTCCCGGCGGTTTTCCCTTCGAGAGCATTGGCGTCGATTATGCTGGACCTATTATGTCCGCCAGTCGTCAAGGCCGTGGTTGCAAGCTTACGAAAGTGTATATTCTCATCTTCGTTTGTTTTGCGACAAAGGCTGTACACGTCGAGTTAACAGGTGATCTAACAAGTAATAATTACTTATCAGCACTTCATCGATTCATTTCACGTCGCGGTAAACCGAAACACATATACTCCGACAACGGAACCTCATTCGTAGGCGCATACAACGAAATCGGTCGTTTTATAAAAGACAATTGCAATTCACTGTCCGAGAATTCGGCTCAGGAAAATATAAATTTCCATTTCATTCCTCAGCAAGCCCCTCACTTTGGCGGTCTTTGGGAAGAAGGCGTTAAGTCAATAAAATATCATTTACGGAGAGTTTTAGGTAATTGTAACCTTACATACGAGGAATTAAACACTGTGCTGGTTCAAATTGAAGGTGTACTGAACTCTCGTCCGCTGACACCTCTCTCCACGGATCCTGATGACTTACTGCCATTAACCCCGGGACATTTCCTCATCGGCCGCCCCATCACCTCTCTTCCTTCTCAAAATTATGAAGAAGTCCCTAGCAGTAGACTGAGTCGATACCAACGCATCCAACAACTTCGTCAACATTTTTGGAGAAGATGGAGCAAGGAGTATATCTCAGAACTCCAGCAGAGATCAAAATGGCGTTCCAATGCTGACACTTTAGGGACGGGTGATCTTGTAGTCCTAAAGGAAGACAATTTACCGCCGCTCAAATGGCGACTGGGTCGAATTACAGCATTTCATCCCGGAGCCGACGGCATCAACCGCGTTGCCGATATCAGAACTGCCACCGGAATCGTCCGAAGACCTTTCTGCAAAATCTGCCCTTTACCTAACAACAAGGAATGCTAATTTTGTTGAAAGACAAGCTTTTAACGCCGGGGGGCATGTCTACGCAAACGCCTGTTGTTTTTTGTTACGCACGAAGTTGCGTTACATACGTTTTACTTAGTTCTCTTTTTTGTGTTTTCTAAAGTTGTAACCACCGCCCTATTTTTTAATTCATTCTTGTCAATTGCGAAGTACACGGCGATAATATCGGCATCAAAGAGTTTTATTTTCTCCTCAAATTAACAAGTAAACAATAACCATAAATATGATTAAATAGTTAAAGTGAAGCAAATCCACATTAAAATTTCGCTTTAAGGAAACTTATGAAATATAAATAAACTAAAAATTTGGTGAAAATGATTGATAATTGTATTTTCAGAATTATAACCTATGAAATTAAACAAACTACCAATACGTTGAATCATTTAAAAATAGTTTATCAAGTTTTGCGCCATCTATTGTTAATTAGATGAAGTTACTAGTAAAACCCATCTAGCGGAGTTTTAAGATATTAACTAATACAAACCAAACTGAATCAAATATAATCAATAAAAGATATAGTAACTTGTGTCAATAGGTCGCTTAATAACATCCAAATAAATAAAATAATTTATCAATATGGAAGAAATAGCAAATATGCTTAAGAAAATGCAGGATGACATAACGGAGCATAGAAAATAATTAAAAAGTTTACAAGAAAATATTTCAAAGTCTCTCATTGAAAATATGAACTTAAAATTTAAGGAAATTATGACAAAAAATGAAGAGCTTGAGGAAATTATTAATAACCAACAAAATGCATTAGAAAGGATAGAAAGACAAATACGGATGAAAAACATAGTTTTATTTGGGCTAGAGAAAAACGAAAAAAAGCTATGAAGATTTAGAAAATAATATTATTAAACTTTTATATGAACACTTGAAAGCAAATTGTACCTTACAAGATATAGAATCAGCTTTAATAGACTTAAAGCTGATTAAGGTAGGAAGAGAGAAAAACCTAGACCAATTAAGATTACGTTTTGTAAATTAAGCCTTAAAATAAAAAATTTAAAAACAAACAAGCGATTAGACTGTACTAACTATTATATTAAAGAAGATTTTACACCACATGTACTGAAAATACAAAAAGAGCTCCAGAAAGAGGTTGACACGGCTAGAAGTCAGGGTAAAAATGCTGTGCTAAGACGCGACAAAATCGTTTACTTAGGTACAAATAAAGAGAGTTTAATGTATCAAAAAAGAAAACCATCTAAATCACCAGAAGCCACCAACTCTATTGCATTACAACAAAACAGACAATCACTCTCACACGCGCATCGAATTTATAAGAAGAGTAAAGTCGATATGAGAAAATATTTGCTATCGAAAGAAACTGAACTAGACCCCCCTCCCGCTTCTTCTACAAGCTACCAGGACGAAATTCAAAATAAACTGTAGCAACCACCTGTCCCTCCTCCTAAATCAATTGCTTTTAATAAAACATACTTTTACTTTCCCAACACTGATGGTCCCCGTGGGAGTTATAGACCACAACCCTCCATATGTAAACATGAAGAAATTGTTAATAAAAAAGACAAATACTTATATATAGCTACGTTAAACGTGAGATCACTTATAAATGCTTCAAGATTTATCGAACTGGAATATGCTATTTCTGAAATAAACTGGCATATTGTAGGACTTTCTGAAACGAAACTAGAAGGAAAACAAATCAAAGAAAACAAAGATTATATTTTTATGTATTATGATCAAAAACAAAACTGAAATGGTGTTGGATTTTTAATTAAAAAAGAGTTAAAGAAGAATATTAAAGATTTTATACCAATATCAGACAGAGTTGCTAGATTAGAGCTAAATTTTGAATGCAAAACGTTAAATATAATACAGGTGTATGCGCCTACGGAATAATGCTCATTAGAAGACCTAGATAGATTCTACAAGGATCTCCAAAAAGCAATAAATAACACTAATAAGGACACTCTAGTTGTCGGGGACTTCAATGCTCAGATTGGCGTGACAGCAACTGATGACACGTCAATTATGTGCCCATGGGTATACGGTAAGGGAAGCCCAAGAGGCAACATATTAATTAATTTTTGTTTTGAAAATAAATTACATATAACAAACACATACTTTAAGAAGAAACCAAATCGTAGATGGACTTGGATACACCCAAATGGAGTATCACGAAATGAAATTGATTACATCCTATCACGAAATATAACAAGTATCCACAACATTGAAATTATATCGACAACACACCCTACAGATCACAGACTAGTTAGAGCATCGATACTACTTAATCATAAACGAAATCCATCTAGAAAACACTTTGGAAAGAGATCCACTACCGGTTTAACAGCCACAGAAAAAGAATATGTAAAGTTTTTATTCACAGATAATGTTAAACAAGTGCAATTCACAAACATTGAACAAACGTATACTACTTTAGTAACGAAAATCAAAGACTGCAACAACAATCTTTCCAAGAGATGTAAAAGTACTCTACCAATTCAGGAAAACATTGCTAGACTTATAAAAGAAAGAACATTATTAAAAGAAAAGAAAAATAAAACAATCTTTGAAAAAAAAACAACTTTCGGCCTTATACAAACTCATTAAAAAACAAATAAATAATAGTCGAAAAGAGCATCGATATAAAATAATTGAAGAAGAACTGGAAAAGAGAGCGTCAGTTAAAAGAGCGTATAAAACATTAGACTCGCACAAAACTTGGATTGCACATTTGACAAAACATGGTTCCCAAATAACTAATCGAAATCAAATATTGGAAATAGCTACTAAATACTATACATCACTGTATGAATGTCGTATGTCTTTTAAAAAAGAAATCCAAGAATTAGACCTACGAGACAGTGAAAACGTTCTGCACTTTTTAGAATGCGAAATAAGCTATGCCATACAACAACTAAAAATACTAAAAAGTCCCGGAGAAGAGCGAATTACAAATGACATATTAAAAGCAATCAAAGAGCCCCGTACACCTGTCTTAACAATTTTGATCAATCAAATCCTTGCAAAAGAATTGATACCCTCTGACTGGCATACGGCTATAATTACTCTTCTATACAAAAAAGGAGATCCATCAGATATAGGCAATTATATGCCAATAAGCTTACTTCAAACAATATATAAATTATTCACCATCTTGTTACTAAAAAGAATTTTAAAAACTTTAGAAGAAAGTCAGCCGAGAGAACAAGCAGGTTTTAGAGCGGGCTTCTCTACAAATGATCACATATTCACTGTTACACAAATCATTGAAAGATATAATGAATACAACAAAAAACTCTACATCGCTTTTGTAGACTATTCAAAGGCATTCGACTCTATATACCATACATACCTATGGCTGACGCTACAAGAACAAGGAGTACATATTAAATATATCAAAATCCTGAAAGAGATATACAAACAGAGCAAGGTTGTGGTTAAATTAGAGAGAAAAGGAACACCATTTAATATTCAGAAAGAAGTGAGACAAGGGGATCCTATCTCACCGTATTTATTTAACGCAATTTTAGAACATGTATTTCGACAACTCAATTGGCATAATATTGGCATAAAAATAAATGGCGAGTATTTAAACTACCTACGATTCGCCAACGACGTTATCCTTATCAGTGAAAGTCATGGTGAACTAGTATACATGCTGATATCTCTAGATATAGAGAGTCGAAAGTGCGGACTCAATATGAATACTGAAAAAACGAGACTCCTAACTAACAGCGTTAGAGTGCCTACGAAGGTGCAAAATATATTGATAGAGTATGTAGACAGCTATGTCTATCTTGGGCAGACATTTGTTTTTCAAAACAAAGAGAGAATGATGTCGACCGCAGAATAAAAAGTGCTTGGAGAAAATACTGGTCACTAAAAGAAATATTTAAGTCTCCTATACCTACGCGACTAAAAAAGAAGGCAATAAATACTATTATTCTACCAACACTACTCTATGGCTGTCAAAGCTAGGCACTAACAAAAACAATATTAAGCAAACTTCAGGTCTTTCAGCGTGCAACAGAGAGGAACATGTTAGGTCTTAAATTACGAGATAGACAAAAAAATAAAGAAATAAGAAAAACCACAAAAGTTATAGATGCTGCAGAGTTAGCATGTAAATTAAAATGGAGATGGGCAGGCCAAGTTGCAAGAGCTACAGATGGACGTTGGAGTGAGAGAGTCCTCCAATGGTACCCGCGCGAAGTGCCACGGACACGCGGTAGACCTAGGCGTAGGTGGTGTGATGACATTGTGGCCACAGCTGGACACACCTGAATGAGACTCGCACAAGATAAACAAAAATGGCAAAAGATGGAGGAGGCCTTCACCCGCAAATGGGTACCCAAATAAATAATATATAATGTCAAATCCTAGGAAAAAGGATAAAAAAATTGAATATTATGTTATCGTGACCAATCTGCTGTAAATTGATCTTCATAACATGTTATAATTAACCACTACATATCTTATTATTAATATTTGATTTCAATTTACGTTTGAGATATTTTATTAGTTTGATTATGTAATTTCTTTTATTATTTCATATTTGATAATTTAAAAATGTACCTAGTTAATTGTTATTTGCTTTTAATAATTAAAAAAAAAGTCTAAATGTTTGTTAAAATTTTCTTTAAAGCATGATTGGTTTTGTAAATGTAAATGAAATTTTGTAATATATTTAATTTTATTTAATTCTTTTTTGGGAAATAAAGGCTTAAATAAATAAATAAATTCAGTGAGAGCGTGGTCTTTCCCCAGTCGAGTCGGGCCATTTTTTTTTGCGCCCGAAGCAATTAAAGGGCTACCCTATATGTAGGGAGGCGGAAAATGCATTACGCATACCACGATAGCCGGTCTATCGTGGTTATGAGGGACTCACTGCCTACCGGAGGAACCTAAGTGTTACCCTCTAAAAACCGCCTTTGGAGACTGGCAACTGGCTGTTTAAGCTTTCTTATGCCGTATCGGGAGCGACCCTCTTTTGGGAAAAGAGGGCGCAGGCGGCTACGAGCCGCTGAGGGAGTTCTTACGAAGGCAAATTAATTATAAATAATTTAATTTAATAAGAGTATCTATTGTCTTAAAGAAGCCAATACCATTGTTTTTCTGGCATAGCTCCCAAAATTTTACGGTAGTTACAAATCAAACATCACACGCAACAGATTTGAATCGCTTTTTCCCATTTTCGGTCGATAATTATTTTCCCTTGTCAGTTGTGATGAGATTTTTTAGAGTTTCCCTTAGGCGTCTTTTACGAAGCGCTTCAAACTAATGCCTATTTCACAACAAAAGTTTACGCAATATATATTTTTTGTTAAATTTATTTTTAAATTAATCTTTACGTATAAAGTAGGGAAATAGCCGTAGGGAAAATATACTGAATGGCAAAGACTTAATTTTTTTGTACACCTTAGCAAGCCTACATCTTTCCGTCACTAAATTAATCGGATTAAATTTTTAATGAAATTTTATTAACGTTTTGCATACATTTGTTGTACATGGGCATATATTTAGATGCTTAGACACCGAGCTACGGAGCCACCCATTGATATAATGTCTTGAATGGAGAAGTGTCTGCAACTCAACTCAGCAATGAAATGTCAACGAAGCCTGCGCTGTAAATTTTCTCGCAAGAAGTTTTGACAAGAGAGAAACGTTAATTTTGTTTTCAATTGAAAATTCGTTTATTAAGCTCTGACATTCTTAACGCTACAAATGTTTATTACTTTTAAAATTGGCGTAATGTACATAGTGTCGTTTGATACTTTTGCTTAAAACACTCCGGAGCACTCAATTTGGGGTTTTTACGAGTACGTCTAGGGCACTCGAATAAGTTATTACATTCCAATAGCTTTTTTTTAATTTATTATCCATAATATTGTTACATTATCCAGTACAATACTAGCATATAAACCTCTAGGGGTTTATCTACGCTAGCGAGTCGTCTTATATAAACAAAGATGTATTAATACTAAATCACATTATTCCAACAGAAGTACCTACTACAATAAGTATGGTTAATTTAAAAAATATGATTTAAATTTCCTTTTAAACAGTTTGGATTTACCGTAAGTTTCTTGTAATTCTATTGGCAAATCATAAATAAAATTAGGTACAAGATGGGTGGACTTTCTAGCTCCATCGAAATTTTTAGTTTTCGAAAGTACAATATACAATACATGTTGGATTTATAAGCTTATTTCGTAGATTTACAGGTCGTTTTTTTAAGAAGTAGATATTCTGAATTATTAACTTCCGTCAGTATATTAAATTTAACTTTATCGAAAACATTTGTGACTTTGCAATATTTAAAAAGGCCCTGGTCATTATCTATGAATTTATTTTTAATATTATTAGGCACTATCCATCGAAGCATCTTCCGTTGTAATGCGTAAATTTCCTGTATGTACGTTACATAAGTTCTACCATAACTGCTAAGTCCATAACTAATGACGGAATCTGCTAGAGCCATATAAAGTAATCTAAATATTTTATATGGTAGCTTAAATTTTAAAACATAAAGTTTACTCAACACAGAGCGAAGTTTTGCACACACGTGATCTTTATGCGCTCTCCAGCAGAATCGTTCATCAATAATCAGACCAACATACATGGGATTTTAGACATTTTCAATGGGTTGACAATTACAGTGTTGAAGTATTCCATGGAGACATTCATGGCTGTGGGAAATGATAACCGGTGCGGTGGCAACTTTGTTGTCAGATGTGTGTATGTGAACAAGTTTTGTTTTTGAGCGTTAAGAGGTTAGAGTAAGTCAGCTCAAATTCTAATTTCGCCCCCACTTCCCCGCGCGTCGTATGCTATGTACCGAAATATTTGTAATCACTAATACTGTAAGTAGAAAGGTCGTTAGACACTTATTTCATTAGGTTTATCATATTTATGCCTGTTTCTTAAAGCCAAGCCAGCCGCTTCTTATTTTTATCACGGTTATTTCCCATTTTAATTTTACGTCGTACTGTTGCGTAATGTATATTCTGATCGTAAGCGACACAACTTCTCCCTTCAAAAGCCTAAGATATACTAACGGAACGACAGGAATCAAGCTCAAGACGCCGATAGTTTAGGTAATTTCTTTTTTACCGTGAAAATAATGGTATTTTAAAAAAAGTAAATAACATAAGCACTGCTTTATAGTTAGTTCAGTTAGTATGCAAAGTTTCATGATCTTATTTAAAGTATTTTATGAATAACAGAGGTTTATTGTTTATTTTGGAGGTAACTTTGGATTTTTTTTCTATCGAGAAAATTTTACGAAATCGTGTTTTCGTGTAACATAATCACTAACTATAATCCTCAACTTATCATATATTTATTTCAAAATTAATGCTGCAATATTTTCGGCATAACGAAGGATCTTGCTAAGCCATTTGACATTATATTTCCCCTTAACCACTAGACCGACATCATGTGCCCACTTACATAGCATGTCGTAACTTTCCTGCATTTCAGTTTGTGCTAAATCCATACTACGATCGGTAATGACGATACAAATGTCGTCGGCAAATTGATATGTGAAGCCCTTAGTTATTGCATTTACCATATCGTTAACAAATAGCAAGTACTCAGGCGGACCCAGTATCGAACCTTGTGCTGTGCCGCGTACAGTCGCAAACATATCACCTGTCTGGTTATATATTTTGACAGTGGTATAACGATTTTGATGATAACTCTTAAGAAGTTCTAAGAACGGTCCTTGAATACCGCAGCTTATTATATAATGTGTTAAAATTTAATAAATCGAACGCTTTACTAAAATCAATAAACAATACTAAAATATGCATTCTATCATCTAAATAATTATTTATTTAATCAGTAAATTGCCGTAATAGTTGCATTGTGCTTTTATTTTTTTTTGAAAAGCGAACTGTTTTGAATTTATTATATTGGATTTAATAAGGTAATTGCTTAATTCATTGCTCAAATAACGTTCAATTATTTTATTTAGGCAGGAGAGAATAGTTATAGGACGATAATTGTTAAAGTCATTATGTTTGCCTTTTTTGTAAATTGGTCGGATTACACCTATTTTTAGTAAGTCCGGATAAATAGACGTTTTTAGACATTGATTAATTATGTAATAAGAGGCACCATTTATTTTGAAATGTATTTTATATCACAAACGCGAATACCATCAAACCCGGGGCTTTTCTTATCATTCATTGTTTTAATAATTTTGGTAACATCAGCATCCGTAGCTTTTTTATTTTTACGGTTCTATCTGGATTAATTTCATAGGAAGGGGGATCTAAGAGTGGCTTATTACAGTTTAAGCATATTTTTTTAACATTTTTATCAAATTCTAAGCCAAATTTATTTGCTAATGTTTTAGGATCGATATTAAATGTTTTTGTAATGTATCATGAATACAACATATTATTTTACCAGTTAAATTATTTATTAATTTCCAAAGTTTTATTGGATTTCTAAAACTTTCGCAAATTTCTGTTTTAGTATTTTGATTTCGTAAAAATTGAGCATATTTATTCGTTTTATTTCTATATTTATTGTAATTTAATCTTTTTAATGAATTATTGACATCTTTCTGCCAGATTTTAAATAATTCATCGCGTTTTTTACACATATATACTAGTTTCCTATTAGACCACTTACAACAATTGCGCTTACTAATAACTACAGTTTTTGTATACTTGCGTTTATCGTATGCGTTATTCATTTGCGTCCTTATGTAATTAACAATGTCGTTTGGATCAGGGTAACTCAACGGCAACTTCCAATCTATTAAATCGAGTTCACTACGAAGTTGTTTATTATCCAACTTAGTAGTGAGCTGCGGCGCGTTTTGAGCCAGTGAGTCACAGTTCGGATCCGCTCCGAGTCCGAGAATCGCACAGCTTATTATTTTATGGTCAGCTGGCGCGATATTCACACCGGCCATATACACCTCGTTCTTGCATACAGTTCTAGTCAGAATCTGATCTAAACCTGATTTTGTTATTCGGTTCCCGTATTTTTCTATTCTTGTGTATTGCGTTATACCACGGTCAAATCCTAATTCACAAAGTGTGTTAAAATAACTAGTGCTAATGGGATTTGTCTTCTTTGTATTGAAGATCATGTCACCCCTAATTATACAGCAAATTTTAGGTGAATGTTTACCAACAATATTAGCTAACTCATCAATAAAACGGACTTTGTTTGTATCAGGTGGTCTATATACAGCACATAGGCCTACAGTGCCGTTTTTTAAGTTTATTTGGCCATTAATACATTCGCATTCCTTAGTTGATATTTGAAGTCTGCTAAAATGCAGGGATGAGTGAACATATAGTATAATGCCGCCACCTTTTCTGCCATTTCTTAGTTCGTAATATAAGTTATAATTTATTAAATTAAACATGTTGGCACAGTGATATTGAATATTAGCCTCATTAACTATGATTATGTGAATTATGTGTGTAGTATTTTTATTATATATTCCAGATGTGCAAAATTCTTAAGTAATGATGATATGTTTACATGAAAAAACAGAAGCGAACAATTATTTAAGGGTAGTTTGTCTGCAAACTCATTCCAATTATCACAGTTTAACTCAATAATGTTGGGATTTATATTATGTTCTATTCCCACAATATCCATTCCATTATCTAAGGTATAAAATGATATTAACTGCTAATTTAATTAAACTAAGATTATCTTTTAATTGATATAGTACATGTTTCTTTGTTACTTACGGTTTCAGATTTTAAAGTTATCTTTTTAATAGTTAAAAGTTATTTCAGACATTTATATTTCATAAATAATTTTATTCTTATATTTTATCGTTTGTTGTATATAAAATTATATTGTGTTCAAAATTATGAATAGTATAAATTTATGTACATATTCATAATAATGATTAGATAAAAAAGAAATCCTGTACTATAAAGGATTAATAGAAGCAGCCTTTTTCAATCAACTTTATTGAAGGTTACCTCACTCATAAATGTAACGTAGATAATATAAAATATGAAGCGATTGGTCTTTTGAGAATTTGTCAGGTGGTGATCTATTTAATTTCAAGCTCACCGCTCCATGATTAATGACGCCTCATCGAGACCTCCAGTGATTCGATAATATGATTTTATAAAAAGCAAATAACTAACAATAATAATAATAAAACATTTATTTATTACCATCGATAAAGTTGCAGTGAGAAGTACTAGGTAGTAGGAGTCTTTTTTTCCTATTCCGTCTGTGTAGGTTCCACCCTCTTATTTATTTCTGGCTCCAATAAGCATCGCCTGCATTGCTGTGCGTAAAGGGTATAATTAAGTCCAGTATAATTAGAGTCAATTTTTACAAATTCAATATTTGCTTTCAGAGGTCAAGGCATCTTTGTTTGACGTCACCACTTACCATCAGGTGGCTGGTGGTGGTCAGTAATTTGCCGCATATTCGGCGCCTAGGCCAGAAAATCAAACACTCATATAAACCAATTTAACGGCCTAAGTGCGTAATATTTTACTTTGCTCCACCTTTAACCATGTTACGGTCGAAAAGGCTAAACGACAAGTTTGCTGCGTAATAACAAAAATCCATATCTTCTGTGACCTTTGCCATATCTGCGCTCCTCTTCCTCCGCTACTCGACTGTATTAACAAAGGGCAGGGAGAGAGGATATCCGTCTATCCCTAGACATGGTAAAGTTACGCTGCAGATATTATAATTGTAACACAAATGAATCAGCTCGACAAGAAATGACCACACTTTCTTGGAATACCAGCATAAATTAGCAACTCTTTTTTATATCATTAGGTGACAAACGTAAGTGGATGCTGTGGCCCATAGAGATCCACATTTATCCTCGATTAATAATAAATTAATAATAAATAGATAAAGGCGACCGCTCAGACCCGTCCAACTACCGGCCTATCGCCATCACCTCCTTGTTCTCCAAAACAACGGAGTCCATTGTAAACTGCCAGCTCATGAAGTACCTTGAGGATCACCAGCTGATTAGTGACCGCCAATACGGTTTTTGCCGTGGTCGGTCAGCTGGTGATCTTATGGTCTACGTAACTCACAGATGGGCGGAGGCAGTAGAGTCCAAGGGGGAGGCATTGGCCTTCGATCGGGTTTGGCACAAAGCGCTTCTTCCGAAGCTTCCTTCCTATGGGCTTCCCGAGAAATTGTGAGATTGGATCACCAGCATTCTTGCAGATCGGGTCATCAAGGTCGTTGTAGACGATGCAAGCTCCGATTGTAAGCCTACTAATGCTGGTGTTCTACAAGGTTGCGTGCTATCGCCAACGCTGTTTCTTCTGCATATCAATGATGTGTTGCAAACCCGTAACATTCATTGCTATGCAGATGACAGCACTAGTGATGCTTTTTACACCGGCCGAGCCAATATTTCTCGGGAAAACGTCTCCGAGTGCCGGGACAAACTTGTGTCTGAAGTCGAGTCTTTGTTGAACAGAGTCTCCAATTGGGGGGCGACTAAATCCAGTTATAAACTAGGCCAGTTTAACCCCCAGAAGACACAAGTTTGCGCGCTAACCGCTATAAAGAACCCCTTTGTCGTATCTCCTCAGTTTCAAGGCACTCCCATTGTTGCCTCAGCCAGTATCGGAATCCTCGGCGTCGACATATCGAGTGACGTGCAGTTTCGTGGTCACTTGGAAGATAAGGCCAAATTGGCCTCTAAAAAGCTTGGCGTGCTCAGCAGAGCGGGACAGTATTTCATGCTGGCACACCGCATGCAACTTTACAAGGCGCAGGTTCGGCCGCACATGGAATACTGTTCCCATCTCTGGGCTGGGGATCCCTAGTACCAGCTCCATCCACTTGACCGCATCCAGCGCAGAGCGGCTCGAATCGTCGACGACAGAGTGTTTTCCGATCGGCTCGATTCACTGGCACTGCGAAGAGATGTTGCATCTCTTTGCATTTTCTTTCGCATATACCATATACCATTTTTCCGGACCGATACGACCTGGGGACCTTCAAGAAAAGAGCGTACTCCTTTTAAAGGGCCGGCAACGCACCTCCAATTCCCCTGGTGTTGCGGTTGATCATGGGCGGCGGTAGTCACTTAACATCAGGTGGGCCGTATGCTCGTTTGCCCCCTCTTCTATAAAAAAAAAATGGGAATGCAGGTGCGTTGTCACCCCTGAGGACTAAGATGGAATGCCCCAGTTTCAGTAAAAAGGGTATCCAGGTATCTACACGCACTGTACGAAACATAGCACAATTAAGCTGCTATTTTACCCTGCCGTTCTGTGAGAGTGTGGTCCTGCCCCGGTTGAGCGACCCATTCGTGCTACATCTATAATTTAGCAATGGCTCTACTACGAAGATAATTCATGAGGATGTGTTTGTAGATAACTGGAGACGCTTTTTACTGGCGTTCAATTTTAGTCCTCAGGGGTGACAAAGCATCTGCATTTAGATTTGAGGATAGATGTAGATATTTGTGGGCCACAGCATCCACCTACCTTTATTTGTATTATGATTTCGTTTGTCATCCTTATTATATACAACTACACAATCATAAAAGGTGGTCTACCATCTAGTAAAATATTACATAAAAACTGTTATTCTTTTACACTAATTAAATTAAATAAATTTATGGTACAAAGGTGTTCGCATAAAATATGTATTAATGTTCTGAGAATGTAACATATTTAAGTAAAATTAAACATGCATCAGTTTAATTTTCGATATTAATCGTTTAAAACACGATCAAAGAACAAACAGCGTTTCACAGTCAATAGAAACTTTCTTATATTTTTAGCAGTTCATTTACGGAATAAAATTGTTTTTCCAAAAGCTACTTTAATATATTAAGGCTAAATCAATTATAATATAATTGCCTTATTTCATTTGATATTTGGGAAAATATGTAAACTAAAACTTAAAGTATGTAACTTGAGAGCGATTGTCAAATTTCACAAAGACTGTGTCACCGTGCTAAGGGTATTCGTAACAAAGACTCTTATTTAAATCCGAGACTATCAACAATAAACCACGTTTTATAATAAAACTCTTAGTTTATATTGCAAAATTGAAATGCGTCTCTTAATATACAGGTTAACCCGCTTGTAGATACATTTAGAAATTTTTATGGGCTTAACCCCTTTGTGTCTTAAACTTAACGGTAAGCGCGCTTTTGAAGAAAGTACATACTTACCAAGCATGAATAATTATACTGCTATGCCACGAGGTTAGTCCTACCCCGGTCCTGATTCATTAACTTTCTGCACGTCTTACCATTTTTTATATTATACTTGTTATAATTAGATCCTTTGGTAACCTTTTCGAATAATAAAGTAGGTAATTTGCTTAGTTTGCTAGCTAAGTTTGGGGATGCCTGTTAATCCTAAAAAAAGTAATGATAGTTTATTTAAAAAAATTATCTATCAAATTGGCGATTTATTGAAAACGGACCAAATTAGGAGTACCCTTAACCGACGAGCATGTATGCGTAGGTATATTAATGTGAAGGAGACGAAATAGGTGTGTCAGGATCGTGCCAAATGGAAATCTGTAGTCTCTGCCTACCCCTCTGGGTGACGGGCGTGAGTGTTTATGTAATTATGTTTATGTATATTTATTTTTATGGACTAAATAAATAAATAATATGATACTGCTTTGTAAAACTTTATAAAACATAAATGAAATCATGCAGACACTCCAAAGATCATTTCCAGATTTACGACGAATCGCATAAGCATTATAAAGCGTGCCTCCCATAAAAATAAGGCCATAAATTGGACTAAACGTCTAAGCACCAGCATAATGAATAAATTCTTTACGAGCAAGTCTTGAGAGCGACAAGAGAGTTTGAGATGCTAAAAACTTTTTAAACCCTTTTATTAGCTTGACCTGTATCAAACATATCTTTACTTAATTAATTTTTTATTATTAGTAGTAAGTATAATCATTAACTCTACATCACAATTTTAAATTGTAATTACTGTAAACATTTTAATTAAATTCTCATTATTTCTAATTAAATACTCATACAAGGAAATCATCACCAATTTCTAAAATTTTAAATATAAAAAAATAATAAAAAAGTGTCAAAAGTTTTAAGAACCGATGTAATACAATAACTGCCATGCAACCACGATATAATACAAATTGAAAGTTATTTTTTATTAACCACTGGTAATAAAACACAGGCAACCGTGATATTACAATACTAATGGGTTTTTCAACAAGAACTTTGTTTTTCAATTGGGGCAACACCAACAACATGACAGTTTTGACGTTTAGTTTTTTGGCCTATTCGAAGTAGATGCTTTGACAATTGCTACAATGAATTCAATTTCGCTCGAAAATCGCATTAAAATAATTAAAATCCACTATGAAAATGGTGGTTCTGTTAAAGTTACGTTTCGTAAAATTCGTGATATTTTCGGACAACATAATCGTCCTTCTGAGACCGCTATTAAGAATTTGGTCGCTAAATTTGAATCGACAAAATGTGCCAGTGTTCGACCGGGTCGTTCAACCGAAAACATCGTAGCCGTGAGCCACAGTGTTGAAGAAGATCCAAATTTGTCAATTCCTCGTCGTTCTCAACAATTGGGGTTATCCAAAACCACCACATGGCGAATTTTGCGTAAGGATTTGGCTTTGAAGCCTTACAAGGTTCAACTGGTACAGGAATTGAAGCTGACTGACCATTCACATCGCCGTAGATTCGCTCAATTCATTCAGGAACAGCCCGCTGGTTTTTCTGAAAAAATCATTTTTTCAGACGAAGCCCATTTTCTCTTGTCAGGGTACGTCAACAAGCAAAATTGCCGCATTTGGGCTTATGAAAATCCTAAAGCGATTATTGAGAAGCCTTTGCATGCTCAACGTGTCACTGTATGGTGCGCTATGTGGTCTGGAGGCGTGATTGGGCCGTTTTGGCATGATGAGGCTGGAAATGCGGTAACGGTCAATGGATCACGCTATCGCGAGATGTTAACATCTCAATTTTGGCCTATTATTGATGACATCGATATCACAAACATGTGGTTTCAACAGGACGGTGCCACATGTCACACAGCCAACGAAACGATCAATTTATTGCAAACCAAATTTCCCGACCGCATAATTTCACGAAATTCAGCTGTTAAATGGCCAGCCAGATTGTATGATTTAACACCACTGGATAATTTTTGTGGGGCGATGTTAAGGACAGAGTCTATATGGAGCCAATCGAATCGATCGCGGCCTTAAAACTCAAAATCCGTGACGTTATTAACGAAATAGACCCGCCATTTTGCCAAAAAGTGATTAAAAACTTGGATGAAAGAATCGACATCTGTCAGCGTGGTCGTGGTGGACATTTGCCAGATATCATTTTTCATTCAGAATTGCCAAACTTTTCTCTTCGTAATACAATAAAAATTTGAATCATCTTCATCTAAACTCTTTGTTTTATTTTGTTTTAGAAAACAAAGTTCTTGTTGAAAAACCCTGTAATTGAAAGTTATCTTTTTTGTTTATCACTGGTTTAGAAAATACCTCTGCCCTTGAAAGAAATAGCAAGAGGCAGCCGAGTTTTTTGAAGTGAAAACTTCTTTAGCGTCGATGTGATTTGAAACTAGATGAAATGAAAAAAATTACACTACAAAAAAGACAAACGTATACGTCTATAGGATTTAGCCTGCGTGAGAATGAGATAGAATACAGTGTAGTAAGCGACTAAGAAGGTTGTGGATTCGAATCCGCCATTCGATTATTTTTATGCTTACCAATAGCTGTTAAATGAAATTTTACATAGTAATGTTAATAGAATTGCTAGTATTTATTTAAACAGTGTTTCCTATTACTTCGAACTCCTAGTTGCATGAAATTATAACTATAAAAATAAACAGCTGAAAAAAACAAATCTATTAAGTAAATAAAATTACCCATATTAATAAAATTATCATATCCAATTCATTCATATATATATATATATATATATATATATATATATATATATATATATATTAAAAGACATATTTGTGTTTATGCCTTGTAGCGCCATCTTGTGAACCACTTTGAGAGTCAATCAGTTTATGTTCGATAAAATTACTTTACCTATAGAATGAAGTACGTGGCGCTACTACAAAACAATTTTACTGGAAAGAAAATATTCTTTTGTGCTTTTACACCAAAATGAAGTCTAGAAATACAGATTGTTAAATTAATCTGCTATAAAATGAAATCGTTTGCCGTGAAATACTTTTCTTTTATATTTTATTTCGTTTGAAATTTTCACTTCAATAGCGTGTGAACTGCACACATATTTTTTGTAAACATATCATATCACTTTACAAAAATTTTGTAAAAATTTTAAAATGAATTTTAATAGAATCTGAATGGTGGCGATCACCGCATTCCCAGGAGTTATTTTCATACATGTATTCCCTGATATTAAAATTTTGAACGTATTTTTTTTCTGTAATATAAGTTTTAAACTGTTTAATTCACACACATTTTCCCATAAACGAATTACTAATTCTGTGGTGTCTAGTAACTGCAAGTATAATTACAAGCTTATGTTTTTAATACAAATATTATCAACTAAACCTGTCGTAGTATTTTATTCCGTCTGCAAATTTATAAAATTTCTCAGTATCAATTATTTTAAAATAAATAATCTAAAATTACTGATCTTCGGCAAACTTGGTCTTCAACTTTGAGCTCACGCGAAAAGCGGAGGCTTAAATTGGAGAACGGTGCGCGCGCCTCCTGATTCCGACGTAATGTCTTCTTCTGAGACAAGTTCCCATACTAGCCACGTCCGAAACTTAATATAAATTTTTAAACTGCTGAGGTGAAAGTTTGTTTTAATTAAAAGTAAAAAATAAATAAATATACAGTCTATATACGTCCCACTGCCGAGCACAGGCCTCCTCTCATTTCTAAAAGGGTTTAAGGGCGAGGAAATCCACCGCGCTGCCCCAATGCTTGTTAGAGAACTTCACGTCTTCGAAATATTTTTTCTTATTTATCAAACAAGCTGGTTTCTTCACCGCTGAGCATGTGATAAATCAGCATCTAATATTGCAATTAACGCTTTCATTGGTGCCGGTGGAGACCGAATCCGGGTTGCTCGCGTATTGAGAAATTTACGAGTGCAGCGAGTGCTAACTATCTGAGCTAATACGGCTCTTTTTATTAATATATTTTTTAAATTGAAGTGACGAAATAACTTACAGTAAACCTGATGGAAAGCGGCTACAGTAGAAACTGGACACGTGAAACACTGCTATTTTGGGACAAATATCGATAAAAAATTGACCTACCCAGATCGACTCTTAAGCAGAAATTAGTCATTTCACCAAGTAATTTCTTTGTTCATAAATGAGAATGTGATTATTTATTGTAAATAGTTTTCTTAATTTACTAGAGATAAAAACGAAATTTCATACTCTCATACTTAAAACACAGACACTTTAATAAATATTATGTAGTATAGACAGTTAAACGATGTCTTATTATCGAAAAAATATCTTTTTAATACTACGCACAAGTAAATTATTGTTGAGAAATATGGAAACTGATCGCAAGAATCTAATAAAAGGCGTATTTAATACACAAATAATTGATGTTAATTAGTGTATGAAAATTGACTGATGTCCTTGTTGTTCGGTGTAACCATCAGCTGCTATAGTGTGAGTTGTTGAATTAAATAAAATACTTTAAATAGCAATCAACTATTCTAGTAGTGCAGTAGCATGAGTGATGTAAGCAGACTTAGGTTGCTATGGAGCTACCGCGGTTCCTCATTATTTTTGGCTTATAGTAAAGCGACTATCATTTTGTTTCTTTCTTCTTTTATTATTTCAGTTTGAAACTTTTCACTAAAATAACTAAAGTTGCATTTCTCTGTACAAAGTTAAAGCTATTAGAAATTTCCGCTTGCTCTCTTCTGCTTATTAAATATTTTAAAAAATTTAATTTATCAACTTGTACAAAATTGCAAAACACAGAGTAAAAATGTTCGTAGAACAACCAGCACTGCAAATGCAGAATAAAATTATACCATAGCGCCATATTTTAAGCTGTGTCAAATAAATATTACCCAACGAGTCGCCCACTGGAGCGAAAATTGAAAATAGCTAAGAACGTGCAGATATAAAGTGGATATAAAGAAACCACAATTTTATGGACCGTATACATTTTTTTTTGAAAGACATTTGCAATTTCCTTTTTGAAAGACATTTTTTCGGTTTCTTGATTGAGCTTATTTATAACAGTACATATATATATATATATATATATATATATATATATATAGTAATTTTTTTGTGTTCGTATTAACGAGGGTTAAGAGGAAAAAATCAGACAAATAGTTCGTGTTACAGGAGAGTTTGTGAAATCCGAACAATGCAAAAAATGAATTCGTGTTTCTTCTAAACTCAATATTATGATTCATCATAGAAACATTTTTATTAATAACTTTGATATTATTATTTTATATTTACAATAATTTTTTATTATAAATTTTTTAACTTAACAATATTATTATTACATATTATCCGATTTTGACTGTTTGTTTTTATTTGTTCATAAAATACATTTCGATATTATTTTGGCGATAAGTTGGTCGGAGAACTGTATATCACTGAAAAGTGTTCATCAGACACCAGTTTATATGTACACTTCTCAACAAAGCCAAATTGTTAAGAAGCCTTTGCTTTTGTTAATTAGTTTTCAAAAGTTTACAACCTTTTCAATAACTTTTGTAAGACGGAAAGAAAATTTGAGGTATTGTTTCTATTTTTAGGTACTGGAGTGAATGTTTGATATCCTAATACTTTGTCTATTTTTAGAAACTCGAGTTAATGACTTTTCTAATCTCTTCAGCCATTGTTTACCGGTATTTGTATATACCGAAAAAGGGCAAAAATATACAAAATACATGATTTGGGAATTTTTATAGTTCGTATTATCCGATAATTAACCGTGAAGGGACGAAAAAGTTGTTCGAAGTTCCGATTAACGAGAGTTCGTCTTAACCGAACATAACAAACATTGAAGCTTATGGAACTACTGTCTAGAGCAAATTTTTGTTCACCTTAAACCAAAATTCGTATTAACCGTGTTCGCATTAACGAGGGTTTACTGTATATATCTAATTATTAATAATAATATTCCACGAATAATTATTAAGAATATGTAAGATATTATCATTATTATTATAATCACAGATTTTTATTATTACAATATATTGTTTCGCTAAAAGTACGTAGTATTTATATATAAATATACTTATACGTTTTGGGCTTTATGGAGTGACCTGAAAATGTACTTCGGTATCTCATACTGGAACTCCTCGACGAGTAGAACTAGATGTGCCGAGTTTGACTTCGTTTCTTTAGTTATGATGAGAGTTTACCTCCGGACTTGATAGAGTGACCCGAAGGTGTACTTTGGTGAATGCTAAATTAAAATACTGGTTATAACTAGATGGAAAAGATTATGAAAACGTAATAAAGTTGATGAGAACATTTTTTTAACGAGTCCGATTAAAAAATATATAATTTTTACGATAATGCCTAAGTACAGATACTTAAAAATTAAAGTAATATTAAAGTTGATTTCTAATAGTTTTAAGATAATTCTCTAAATTTTTTTTTCAATTAACAATAATTTTTTTAATCTCAATAATAATAATATAAAAAAAAATATTTTCTTTTGTTGATTGAGAATTTTTTTAATTTTTTCACGATCGTATGAAAATTACGAGTTGTGCACTTTTTGATTTTTCAAACTTATTTTATTGGCGTTTGACATAAAATTATCGGAAAATTAGCAGTAGGTATAGTAATAAGGTTTTTAGTGAAAATTGGTTTGTATTTAAAATATTTAAAAAAATTGAAGTATTAAATGAGCTCCTTAAGGCATGCTTATTCGGATCTATCAAAAGTTATTACATTATATTAACCCTTTAAATACAGTTTATACTCAAATATATAATTATATATATATAATTATATATTTGAGTAATTTAAACTTAGTAATAGAGAGACCTTGTATATTTTTTGGGACTGACTTTGTTGCAATAGCATATACATATCCCTAAGATTGAATTACTGACTCTGTGGAGTCAAAAGACTAGTATCACTAGCTTCTTTAAGAAGAAGGGGCAAACGAGCATACGGCTCACCTGATGGTAATTGACTAAGACCACACATGAACAACTGCAACATCAGGGACATTGCAGGTGCGTTGCCGGCCTTTTAGAAAGGAGTAAGCTCTTTTCTTGAAGGTCCCTAGGTCGTATCGGTCCGGAAAATTGATAAACTATTCCAGAGAGGTCGACGCGTAAGAAAACTCCTAGTGAAACGTACAGTGGTAGACCGCCAAGCTTCGGCACTATACTTCTATTCTGCGCAGATGTCTAATCTTGGTTGGGGACGAAAACCGACCGAATGGGAATGAAACGGAGGAAATTATTTACATCGCTTAATTTGTAAAATGTTAAAATTTTTTGTTGTAATAGTAAGATCTTGGAGTTTTAAAATAGTTAAGGCATTACACATATAATTACGAAGCACGGGAGCGTAGGAAATTTGTGCAGCTGTATGCGGTTCAATGATCAAAACTAGTATTCATGTAACTCAAAGTCGCAGCAGGCGCCGTCTTAAGTTTTCGTCTGGGATTTAATTAATTTCCAGTTACCCCTCCTACGTCTTTTAAGAACTTGTGGGTGGATGATAAAAATGATAAGGAATTTAAAGAAAATGATATTTAAAAGGAAAACAGATTAAAATGAGTAGATTTAAAAAATGTTTGAATGTTCAAACCGGCGCGTAATATAATTTTATAGCAAAATCTCAGAAAATTATCAGTTTGCCAATAAACTAGTTTAAAAGTTTTACATAAATCAAAGGATACATAATAAAAATAACCCCTGGAAATTAACTGATCGGCACCATGTTGGTGCTATTAAAATTCACTTAAAATAGTGTAAAATTATTGTAAAGTTTATACATTGTGTTTAAAAAAATCTCCCTGGGTTTACGTGTAATTAAGCTAGAATGGTAAATTGTGCAAAATCATTAAAACGTTTGCTTAAAATTTAGTGATCATTTAGTGCTGCAAAACTAAATTTCGTGTCAAAATAATTTGATCCGAAATTTGAAAACTGCTAGTTTAATTAAAAGTAAAAACTAGTAAAGAATTTAAAGACATTAAATATTATACATATATATGCAGTTAATTGATTGCATTTAATTGATTTTTTTAATCGATTGCATTTATTTTATTTTTTGTATGTATATATGTTTGAAGTATATGTATGTTTATTATATATATTAAATTTGTATTCTTTTTTATCACACCAATTGGCCACACCCCTGTCATCTTTGTGTTGTCCTGGCCACTCATTGGTTGTCTGGAATAAATTGCTATCAGCAATAAGACCGTCCATTGTATACGTCTTTTGTTTATATAATTTGTAATTTTTGTATGGTGTGCAATAAGGAATATTGAAATAAAAATAAAATAAAAGTGCTCTACCTCCTAACATGATAACCGCTTAATATAGCACCACAAAAAGAGATGTCAATAATTCGGTGCTCATTTAGTGCCGTCGATGTACGAAAAAAATATTTTATTATCATAAACTGCTACTTTGACGTCTTTAGCAGAGAATGTAATGAAAAAATTTATATCAGAGTGGGTTATTACTAAGGTTATAACCCATTCTGATATATATCCACTCTGATATATATATGGAATAAGATGATAATATATTAGTGGTCAATTAATTCTGCAAGCACATGCGAAAAACAAGCGCTAAAACATTGTTTTTTTCCACATACCGAAAACTGCTACTTTGACAGGTTCAGCAAAGTATGTGATCCAAAATTAACATCCAGATGGTTAATCACCTAGTGATACAAAATAATAAATAAGTGCTCAATTAGTGCACATGCGAAAAAGCGCTAATTTTTTACCGTAAACCTTAGCAGGTTCTGCAAAGTACGTGATAAAAAATTAACATCCAGGTAAGTTATTACCTAGTGATATAGGAACACAACTCAGTGCTTATTTAATGCTGTCGATATTTGAAAAAAATGGGAAAATATTTTTTTCATGTAATAACCAGCTACTTTGTCATCTTAAGTAGCGTACTAAAAAAATTGACATCCAAGTGGATTATCACCTCGTTCAATTAGTGCTACAAGCACATGCGAAAAACATTTAGGAAATTATAATTTTTAATACCATAAACTGCTACAGTGGGGTAGACCAACAGCGCAGCGAAGTGAAGTGATGCAGAAGTCCCCAATTCTACCTACCCATTACCCGATATGACGGCTCGAACTGCAGAATGCTATAATATTGTTTACTGAGCGATTCTCTACTCTTTAATCTGACAGACAGATCAACCCAAATTTATAGCCCTGAATGCCATTAAAATACCAATCAGTCGGTTCAATTTATTAATAAGTAGGTAGATAATACATAGGTACCATAATCCATGGATAGGCAATACCTATATTATTAGACACCAAGTTAGGTACTTAATTAAAATTTCATAATTGAATTTTTTATAAAATAAGGGTGACAAATGAACATAGTCCGCCTGATGATAAGTGGATGCTTTGGCCCATAGACATACCTCGATTAACAATCAAAACGCAGATGCGTTGTCATCCCTGAGGATTAAGATGGAAATGCCTGCAATGAAAAGGGTCTCCGGATCTCTACACTCACCATACCAAACACATCAGTATTAAGCTGCAAGCAGTATTATAAAATATATTTGAACAATAACTATTAATTACTTGATATGATGGCTCAAACTGCAGAATCCTATGATATTGTTTACTGGGCGATGCTACACCTGATTAGACGGACAGCTAATACACGACAGTTACTATTATTGATTGTGAATCGCATAAAGAAGGCAAAACATTCGCGCAATAAGGGAGATGCCTTTACCTTGATACAGTGGTACAGTGGCATGTGATACTTTGTTGCGAATCTCACCAACGCCTTAGGTTGATGTGATATTTATTATTTGGTACTTGGTTGGTTATATGATTGGTAGGTTGATTGGTATATTGGTAGTTTTCCCTTGCTATTATGTCTAAAGTTGATTCGGGTTTCCCAAGCCCTAATTACAACTAGAGAACATACGTGCATGGTGCTTGCTATCCTTATATAATTAAAGAATGAAAAAGTTAGATAACACGATCTTAATTCATTTTATAATGAAAATCATAAGTTTTAAGCATAAATTCATATTGTGATGACTTCTGAAAATATTATATTGCTTGGAGTTCAATGTTATTTGATTTTCCAAGGAATTTGCATTCAATATCAATAAAAATCAATATAAGCAACATCAATACAAGCTTATTTCTATAGCATGATCAAATCTTTGTAATTTGGGTGTGTAAATTAGTCTAGTCAGTCCTCCACGTTTTATTGTATTACTTTAAATCTCGTGGTGATCAGTGTAAATAAATTATTAGTGATTTTTTGTGACAGTGGCAGCCGGATTAACAAGTATGTATGTCTTTTTCCAAATTTTTGCTACGATTTTTTTATCTTGTTTTAATGTTTTTGATCGACGATTTTATTAAGGTTCGATTCCCAGCCAGGTTAATAAGAACTTGGTTAACCATTATTATATTAGCTTATTTTTATGATAAAATGTCTCGTATCTCAGTTTTACTGCGTTACGCCTCTATGATTTATTAGTTTATTAATATATTATTGAGGTATATTTATGTTAATAAAACTGTATATCTACAGGTCGACCAATCTTTTCTACCCGGACGAAGAGGTCGGTGCTCATTGAAACTCGATCAAGAAGAGCGCGTCAAGTCAAGTGAAAAAAGACTTGAAGCCCCGTCAGCCAAAATCCAAGAAGAAAGCAATTTCACTGGAAGAAGAAAGCAATCTCTTTAAAAGCAATTGCGAATCGGATCTCAATGATACACCAGATCCACCGTCCAATAAACGAAAATCCTGGACACTGATTAACTCAGATGTACTTGTTTGGAACTGAAATTTATATGTTATGTATTTTCCAAAATAATAATATTTTTACAAGCTTAAGGTTCGTGACAATAAAAACTGCCGATTGAATTACCAAAATTTACACTTTTATTACTGAACACCAATTAAAACTCAAATCACACTAATAATTAATCGCACTGATCACTTTAATTTACTTTATTTCGTTCCGAAGTTTCGCTTGTGTCACCAAATTCAATACTGCCCCGATCGCGGCATTTAACGGCTTTAAATAGGGCTCTTCCACCGAAACATCCAGAATATTCCAGCGAATACGGGCCCCGATCGACCAGGCGCAGAAATTTCGAGTGTGGGGCTTCTAGAAAGCTTAATTCTTCTGTTCGATACTAGATGGCCCTGTTGGTCGAAAGTTCAAGATTGGCATTTTCTAGGAAGCCCTCCTCGCTCTGGTCCCCGACACTAGATGGCGGTAGTGCCAGGTACCTGACGTCAACTTAGGCGCCCAACAATATTAATGTGTATTGGTAAAAGCAGATTTTCTTTTATAGAAGAGGGGCAGACGAGCATGCGGCTCACCTGATGGTAACTGGCTACCGCCGCACATGAGAGTAAAGGTAATGTCAGGTTAGGTCAGGTCAGGTCAGGTAAGTCGTATTGGTCCGGAAAAATCGCCGGTGGTAAACAATTCCACAGAGACTTCTCTGTGGAATTGTTTACAACCGGCGGCGGGAAGAAAGCTCCCAGTATAACGGTAACATAATGGTGGACTACCAAGCATCCAGATGGTGAGGATGGTATCTTGAATTTTGACGCGATGTGTGTTCAGCGGCTGGGATTAATCCGAACAATTCCTCAGAGCACTCCCCGTGGTAAGTGCGATAGAAAATGCAAAGAGATGCAATATACCTACGCAATGCCAGTGAATCGAGCCAATCAGAAAGAACTCGGTCTTCAATGATTTGAATCGCTCTGATCTGGATGCGGTCAAGTGGAAGGAGCCGGCACAGAGATGAGAACAGTATTCCATGTGAGGCCGAACTTCGTTTTGTAAAGTTTCAAGCGATATGCCAGCATGAAATACTGTCTCGCTCTGCTGAGCAGGCCAAGCTTTTTAGAGTCAAGGGTGACAAATGAACTTCCTCCTTCCTTTAGGCCTTACTCTCCAAGTGAGCACAAAACTGCACATTATTCGATATGTCGACGCCGACGATTCCGATGCTAGGTGGGGCAGCAAGGGGAGTGAGACTTAAAACATAGGCGATACGACAAAGGGGTTTATTTAGCGGTAATCGCGCGAACTTGAGTCTTCTGGGGATTGAACTAGACTGGATTTATTCGCCTCCAATCCGAGACTTTATACAGCAAAGACTCGACTTCAGACACAAGTTTGTCCCGGTATTCGGCGACATTTTACTGAGAAATATTTGCACGGCCGGTGTTTAAGGCATCACCAATGCTGGCGTCTGCATAGCAATGTAGCGTAGCGGTTTGCAACATATCATTGATATGCAGAAGAAATAGCGTTGGTGAAAGCGTGCAGCCCGGTGGAGCCCCAGCTTTTATAGGCTTGTAATCAGAGTATGCACTATATTATAGGAAAATTCAACGATACTTATCTGTTTATAGTTATATTGTACACTTTCTACAAAATTATATTGGTATTTTTTTCTTCAAAAAGAGCAAATCTCAAAACGATAAATCATAATAAAATCTCCAAAGAATTAGTGGAACTTCGTTTTATGACACAAATAAAAAAGTGATCATATTTAAAACAAAATATTAAAATCAATTGTGCATGTGTTATCGTGACCTAGTTGAATATGCGATCTGTCGGCGTTGCAGTTTTAGCTCAGTTGGAAGCAGACGAGTGAAGCTTACACTCGTTCCCTCGTCTGCTTCCAACACACTATAACTAAATAATTTTTCTTTGATTTATTACTTTATCATTTTATGTTAATTTTATTACTGCGATGGTTGTAATTTGATACTTTATTGTTATTAACAACATATTATACTGAAGTGTGTAAGGAGTTCACGGTCACGGTTAGCTTTAAGCATGAGTCCAAAACATTAATTAAAAAGGTAAATGAAAAATGTCTGTGCACATTATAACATATTTATGAAAACTGGTTATAATACCCGTCCAAATTTAAAACTTTAATTGTTTTAAAAGTGTTGTATTTTGAAATAAAAAATTGAAAATTAATTTTACATAAATTATCACGTTTCATTTTAACTTATTTTTAAACACTACGTTTATTCTCGAAATTTCTTAAGTAACTTAAGTAACATACATGAAGGAAACGCCTAACGTACTTATGTAAGTAATAATAAATAAATGACTTATACTCTTAAAGTATTTTTTTTTAATTTGTTAGGGCATGCAATTGTTGACGGGAGGGTGGTGCTCTTTGTAATAGGCTATATAGATCATTTTATTACGTCAACCTGATCAGTAAACATATTTTCTGATCGTAATATTAATTTGATAAAGATGCGAACAGATTTTTATGTTAGAAATCTCTATATTGAGCGTGTAATAACTTTTCTTATTATTCATATTCTCACAGGACGACGAAGACTTACAATGTGCAGCTCCTTTCCGCAGCTACTTGTCGCAGAGCATGGGTCCGGTTATACCCTGCAGTCGAAACCTATAAGATGCGGTGACAAACATCAAGGAAATCGAGTCCCTGGTAAAGGAGCGATGGAAACGTTAACGTTAACGTTATAAAAAAGGAGCTTTGATAACGTTACGCTCTGTTACTATTGAGGGCTCGAGTATCTGAAAAGCAGTCACGCGATTAGTTGCGGCTTCCAAGGAAGAAGACGAGTGTATTCAACACGTATTGTATCCATCTAACATTAATATTTTATAAATTGTTTGGTACGTTTTTACAAAAATAACTAGTGTAGAATACGTCTGCTCTACACATATGTATACCTGCTTATTTTCTTGCTTACAATTTGTATTCGCTGGTATTATTATTGTTATATACCTGTACCATAAATTACCAGAAAGAATAAAACCTAAAACCCCAAAACTGAAAAACCAAAACTTTAATCACAAATAATTATATAATTTAAACGTAATCACAAATATTTTACAGCTAAAAAATTGAAACTGCATTATTTTTATATACCTGCACTAAGAATTAGCCGTGCATCTTCGAACCGACACAAAAGTACACATTATGTACTCTTATTATTTGTAATACTATTATTTCAGTGATAATAAAGATGTACATTTATTTTTAGTTAAAATAAATAAATGTGTAATATTTTGAGAAACTAAAAATCTGAATTAATAAATACAAATTTAAAAATATTTTTGTTTTATTCCATTTCTTTAATAACTAGTTCTTTAATGAAACAAGAAAATTATTTTAGTTTGTAGTAATTTAAGTTGATTTTCTCTTTATCGTATACTTTCACATATTTATATTAAGTACAAATTCTTGTACCACTTAAACTAATATTTAATGAAATTGAATAATGCTTAAAAAATTGAAAATTTTTCGTGAGATATCGAAAGAGAAAGAATTCGAAAAAAACTTTTTTTGACATAATCTCGAGATTTCGCAACATAATTTGGTGAAATTTGGAGCGTTTTGTATTTGAAATTAGCGGTAAGTTCTAGGGATGGCCTGCAGGGTCAACCAATTTTTTTTATAGAAGTGGGGGCAAACGAGCATGCGGCGCACCTGATGGTTAGTGACTACCGCCGCACATGAACAACCGCAACACTAGGGGATTTGCAGATGCGTTGCCGGCCTTTTAGAAAGAAGTAAGCTCTTTTCTTGAAAGTCCCTAAGTCGCATCAGTCCGGAAAAGTCGTCGGTGAGAAACAATTCCACAGAGAAGTTGTACGAGGAAGAAAACTCCTAGTAAAACCTACAGTAGTGGACCGCCAAGCATTCAGATGGTGAGGATGGTAATGGAAATTTTGACGTGATTTGCGTTCGTGAAATTTAGCGGCTGGAACTAATCCGAACGATTCTTCAGAACACTCCCAATGGTAGATACGATAAAAAACGCAAAAGGATGCAACATACCTACGCAGCGCCAGTGAATCGAACGAATAAATATAAACAATTAACTATATATTATATGTGCCCGTGTGTGTATGTGTACATGTGCAATGCTTATATATATATAAAATATATATATATGTATATATATATATATATATATATATATGTGTGTGTGTGTGTGTGTGTGTGTGTGTCTGTATGTATGTAATGTACTTAAGATTGCCACTGAAAATCAGGGCTAGGATGATAAATCTCAGCGTTTCCTGAGTGGCAGTCCTATTTAGACCTTTTCCCATAAAATTATTTTTTTTCGTTAGCTCTTCGCTTTTTTATATTTATTTTTAATTTTTGTCAGTAATGTCAAAACTATTTATTTTTCTTTGTAAGTGTATACATAATTAAGTCTAGTTATAAGATTGCCTATACATAATGTTTATTTTGGGTATTTACTGCTAATATGTTAAGGAATGACTAAATAAATATCTCTTTTCTTCTTTCCATGAATTTGGGACCATGCTTGGGATATTAGGGTACCGGAAAAGACGCGTTAGAACCGGTGCCAACTCTAGACACACGTCCTGAGCACAATTGGGTACATTCTGTCAGGCCTACTGGACTTGTCCTCCACAGCTCTTGGATTTCCAGGGAGAAGTGCTTCGCGTGTCGAGCACTGTGTGAAACGAACATCAGGCATAGAGCACTCATACTGCGGGATGGTCGGCGGCGTGTTGCATCTGTAATCGAGAGTCAAAATTTTCTCTTTTGTGGCGTGGGACTCGCTGACCGGTGACAAGAACCAAGTTACTCTAAGGTAAAAATTAAAGTAAAGGTACAGGCTATAAACACCTCAGTGGCGCCCCAAATGTCTATTTTCCGAAAAAGTTTTACGGCAAAGAAGTGTCCGCCGCGATGGCTCAATGCGTGTTGGTAGAATCTAGAAATCTTATATTCATAATCAATAAAGGTACTTAGAGTTTCTGTTTCCCCAAAAAATAGGAAGAAAATAGATAACATACTATATATATAAAAAATAAAGAGACATATTTGCGCTTCCTATTTAACATATTTCTCTTGAGCGAAATCTTGGGCGAACTTAATTTTTATCGTAAATTAGATTCCCTACGCAGATCGTGATATTTGTTTATATTTTATTTTAAAATTTCCTTTTTATTCTTTAAAATTGTTAGACAGTAATTTTATGACTCTTTATTTTAAATGGAATAATGGATTTTTAATTATTAGTGATTGACGAGTATCATCATCATTATTATTTGTTATTATTAACTTATTAGTTTTGATTTATTGATTTTACTTATTATGAAAAAATAAGAATATAATAATAATCTTATGTGTTGCCGCTTGCCCCAGTGTTCGTAAACGTGACTCCTAATTATGAGGCTGCAGGCTCAAATCTTGGATCGAGCTAAAAAGTATCCTATTGAGTTTTTCTGTCAAGAAATTCTCTGTAGCAGCCCAGTGTCGTGAAGTTGGTGGTGTTTCGCTCATGCCTCGGAGAGCAGCAAAAGCCGTTTATCCTTTGCCTGATATCTCTTCCGTCGGGTCGGTTGGTCTTTTGAAATTTATTTATCTGTCAGTGAACTCAAGTGAAGTCGCATCAGAATATTAACCAATCACCGAACGCACTGATAAACAATTTACCATTTCTTTGTCCTTATACTTATTAAAGGATTTTTAAAGGCTTACTTATTAAAGGAAAACCATAAGCTTTCATAGCTTTTAGAAGCATTTAAAATTGCAGAATAAGCAATGAATCTATACATATGTGTAATGTAAGTAGTATGTCAATTAAAAACAAGTATCTTTATTTAATTGACTGCTTTTATTAATTAAACGTGATATTCATCAATGTAACAAAACAGAACTGCATGCTATACACGCGGGCCATCGATCAATCCAGTTTTTAGTCAGAGATAGTGTCAGGCAAGGATTTACATTTGGGCATAAAATAATCTTTCTCCTTTCTTTTCTTTTCTTAGAATTAGGGTAAAAACATGAATACAGCCCACATGGTAGTAATGGATCTTGTGGGCTATAGATATCTACATCTTCAAAAGCAAAAATTTAAGGAAGTGAATATATTAACTTTGGCCTCATAATAAATTTATGTAAATGTAACCACAAAAATAAATGTAGTTTTACAAAATTAAGTGATATTCATTCTGTAAATACTAGAAACAGATACAAGCTAGTAGTACACTTTACTCGACTCCACCGAGTCAGTAATTCATTCTTTGGACAATATGCTTTTACAACAAAATCCCAGAAAATATATAAAATTTGGGCTGCACAAAGTTCAAAAAATTTATGTTACTAAGTTTGATTGAAAAGGGTATTACAATATTAAGGAATTTATGAATGATTATAATCCCTGGGAAAGGTGATCGCTACCAAGCTATTTATAAGTGGTTTTGTGTCGTTAAATGTAATATAATTATTTTTTTAATGTCCCGCTGGGTTTCTTACCGATTTTTCCCAGGGCAGAAGTTTTTTTTTCCGAACTTGTGGTAAAAAGCAACCTTCAATAAGTATTATTTATAATTTATATTAAAAAAATTTCCGTTTCTGTTTCCATTTGATCCTAAACATCATATATATTTCTAAACTTTATTTTTTGCAATTAAGCCCACATCAGCAATGCAGGAAAGCCATGGGTATATGTACACTTTCCTTCAAAGTTTGCACTTAAATGGGGGTGCCTACGTGCAAAATGGGCATACAAATGCCTAAATTATGTAAAGAGCTATTGTTGGCTATCCGCCATTGTGTTGGTTTGTTTACTCTAGTATGTAGAATACTTACATGACCGCTGATTTTAATAAAAAATATCGTATTTGGTGTCAAATATAATATTATATTTTAGTCTTCTACTATACATCGTTAACAACTTTTAACATATTCACTTTATCATTGTTCCTTATACCAAATATATGCACTACCCAAAGCAACAAAATTCAGCTGTGTTTTGTGTGATGAGTGTAGAGAACTGGAGGCAGTTTTAACTGGAAACGAGGCATTTCACCTTAGTCCTCGCCATTACAAAAATAGATAAGATCGAAAGAAATCATATTTTCATTTACTATCCAAGATTGATAATTTAATCCATTTTATGGTTAGACAGTACCAACAACCTATCCAGGGGTTAAAATTACAATCTGTAGAAGCAAACTATCCTCGAGGGGTCGGACTACAAAAAAAGATAGACCTCTGTGGGCGAATGACAATTTATGTGTATCAATAACCTGTCAATTTTGACGTTTAGTTTGATCGGTGTAAACAATCAAAATTCGCAATCCAAGAAAAGCCAAGGATTAATCCTTCGAGTTCCAACCGATTATGTATTTTGTTCTATTTTATTTGCGCGAAAATAGATTTAACATTACTATCTAGTGACAGTGACGGTGATTTGGAAATGCTAGCTCAGTTATCTGACTCCAGTGATGAAGATGAAACCCTACGCCGCCCTCCAAATATAATTAGAAGAGTGAGTTTTATGCAAAGCCTCGATGACGGTGATTTTACCTTTAGGTTTCGATTGAACAAATATGCGTTCAATTCTTTATTGTTAGAAATAACCTCATTATTACGAATAACATCCACGAGGTAAAGCAAAGATGGTCTATAGCAAATTAGATATTTTTTTACAATCTATATAATATACTTCATTTTATGTAGTCCTTTGCAGAAATTATGAAGTATCACCATTGCATCAACTTTTGTTGACCCTACGGTTTTATGCACTAGGCACAATGTTGATATCCGTAGCAGATTTTGTTGGAGTGTCAAAATCTACAGCAGGCAGAATAGTACGAGACCCGGGTAAGGTTTACAATTCGGTCGCCTGAATTAGGGGGTGGGGGGGTACTAAAACTATATTTAATAAATCTATTTTGAGAGGTAGGTGTAAATAATATGTATTCAAATTGTAAGAATTTTGAATATTTACTGTCAGAGCCTAATATTCTTTATTTTTATAACAGCTGTATGTGATGGAGGGCAATTTGGAAATCGCTGGTTACTTGGAGATAGTGCCTATCCAAACAGGCCATATTTATTAACACCTGTTTTGAATCCAGTTTCTGAAGCTGAACATGGGTACAATTAAGCACACATTAAAACTAGAAATACCATTGCAGGGTATGTTAAATAAAACAGTATTATTAGATAAAATGTGTTATGGGAAAACTGGTGTTTAATAAACAAATTGTTTGTATTACAGAGCTATTGGAGTATGGAAACGTAGGTTTTAGTCCCTGTTGTAGCTCTTACACTACGTTTGTCAATACCAAATATGCAGGCAACTGCCATCTATCGACAATAGTACAATGCTTCATAATGTAGTTGTTAATGATATTCCTACAAAAACATAGAACCGATTTAATAATTATTTTATGACATTGTAGAAACGTTGACACTCATTGGACAAAAAACTCCCTTAATTAACATTACAGGTAAAAACAATTATGTAGTTTTCGTCAAACGTCCCGATACCATCCACACCATCTGGATGCTTGGCGGTCCACCACTGTACGTTTCACAAGGAGTTTTCTTCCACGTACAACCTCTCTGTGGAATAGTTTACCACCGGCGATTTTTCCGGACCGATACGACCTGGGGACCTTCAAGAAAAGAGCTTACTCCTTTCTAAAGGGCCGGCAACGCACCCGCAATTCTCCTGGTGTTGCGGTTGATCATGGGCGGCGGTAGTCACTTAACATCAGGTGAGCCGCATGCTCGTTTGCCCGTTCTTCTATAAAAAAAAATGTAGAATAAGTTAGAAATTAAATTGATAGTATGTTACGTTCTATAAATGAAACCAAACTACTGTTGTCAAGGATAACGGTGTTTATATATACATAAAATAAAAGTGTTTGACAATAACATTAACATTAGAAACTAATTAAGGGAGTTTTTTTTACATAGAATTAAGATATTATAAACTAGTTTTTAAAAATTTTGTCTGTCTATTTGTACGGGATAACCTTCACAATGGCTAAATCAGTTGTAACAAAAGTTTACGATTAGATAATATATAGAAGGTATAATGGCAGGAATAATTTAAGCTATAGTTTATGTAAAAAAACTAAGATTTATTTTGGGATAAAACAAAAGTTGATAAAAGAAGTGGTAATTGATTAACTAAAATCTAAACAACGCCATAATTCGATCCTTCCTACGTGAAATTGAGGCTGGTCACTAGTCAACCATAAACGTTTTATAATAAACAACATATAAATTTCACTTAACGCTATGTAAATGAAGACGCCGTCCGCTTGCTAGTATTAAGTATTGAGTAAAACTATATTCAACGAAGAAGCAGGTTTTGGATATGTTTTCATACTTAGAATTTAATTCCCTACTACTGTTGAAGGTACTTTTACTTTTAGTCTTTTTTTCGTAACAGTATTTTTTTACTATTCTAATACAGCACTTACCTACAATATTACCTAATGGTAAGTTGGGATAGCTCAGATGATTACCACTCGCTGTAAATATAACAGAACGCGAGTAACCTGGGATCGATCCCCGCCGGCACCAATGAAATTGTTAATTGCAATTTTAAGTGCTGATTTACCACGTGCTCGGCGGTGAAGAAAAACTTCGTGAGGAAACCTGCATGTCTGAAGAATAAGAAAAAATATTTCGAAGACATATGAAGTTCTCCAACACGCATTGGGGCTGCGCGGCGGACACTTCCTTGCCCTAAAATCCTCTCAGAAATGAGGGGAGGCCTGTGCCCAGCAGTGGGACGTATATAGGCTTTAACTTTAGTTTACTTTTTTAAAGTGGGGATGCTATTGTATCTTCTAAGAAATTTCATTGATGTTTAAACTACCGCTATCTAGAAATTGCTTTATGAAACACTTAATACTTTTTAATTTATAGGTGCTCTGGCATCTTGCATTTTTAGCTACTTTATGCAAATCAATCAAGATAGTGTCACCACACACCGCCACAAAAAATTAAGCATTATTAATAATAATTATAATGATAGGTATAAAGGAAATACAAAAAAGGAAATCATATTCTATTAAGCAAGTTATTGTTATATCTTATGGTATTTATTAACTAAATTAAAAAATATCATCATCATCACAAGTCTACTGTTGACAAGGTATGCAATGTACGGTCCTGAGCCGCCTGCATACATCGACTTCCTGCATGTCTTACCAGGTCGTCACTACATCTAGAGGGGGCTTGCGCTACACTTTGCTTACCGGTACGAGGCTGCGACTCGAGAACCTTTTCCCCCCATCAGTTGTCGGTTCTTCGAGATATATGGTCGGCACATTGCCACTTCAGCTTACTAGTCCGTTGGGCTATGTCGTTCACTCTGGTTCTACTGCAGATATCCTCATTTCTAAGTTTATCACGTAGAGAAACCCCGAGCATAGCCCTCTCCATGACTCGCTGAGTGACTTTGAGCGTCCTCATACGGTCAGCACTGAAGGACCACGTCTCAGTTCCGTAGGTCATCACTGGCAAAACGCACTAGTTGTACAGTCTCGTTTTCAGGTTTTGAGGTATACCTGACGAGAAGACATGTTGTAATTTCCCGAACGCTGCCCAGCCGAGTTGAATCAGTCGAGTGACCTCTCGGCTGAAGTTGGACTTACCTAGTGAGACTATTTGTCCCAAGTAAACATACTCATCAACAACTTCGAGCTTAGTGCTTCCAAACAACTACCGGCATAGGTGTGACATGGACGTTATACATGATCTTCGTTTTGTCCATGTTCATCTTAAGACCTATCCGTTGGGAGACATTATTGAGGTTACTGAGCATAGTGCTTAGGTCCTCCAGCGATTCTGCCATAAAGACCATACTATCGTCGGCAAATCGAAGGTGAGTGATGTACTCGCCATTGATGTTAATACCATATCCTTTCCAGTCCAGGAGCTTAAAAACGTCATCCAATGCAGCGGTTAAGAAAAGACGTATTGGTGTTACTAAATTAATTAATTTTTTCTCCCAAAATAATAAATAATAAAAAATCCCTTCATAGTTCTAAATTCAAGTTAGTTTATATTTGCTTCATACGTGAGGTTTATATTATAAGGAGTAATAGTAAAAAAATAGAAGCTTAAAATTTGTTTCACTAGGCAACACTGGATCAAATTGAAAAGTGAAAAGTTATTTAAGAAATATGTCCGCCGAATTGTGCATGTGCTTCTTTCTTGTTATTTCGTATTTTTGAGTGTTTTATCGTAATTGCTTTTATGTAGCACAAAACGTAGGGCTCAAGAATGTGCTTTAAGGTAGATTTTGCAATTGGTGCAGTGACAAATGTAATAAAATACTTATAAAATAATATGTTAATTTCAACCTTATAATTTTTTATGATGGTTTGTAGTAAGTTACTTTCTACATTATGTGCAGACAACATGGATTTTATAACATCACGTTTTGGTGTATGTAATTTTATTTTCAAAATATCATATTGTTGAAAATTGTGAAATAAATTGTACAGTAGAATCCGTTTATTATGACTCCGCCTATATTGACCAGCCGGTTATTATGACGTATTTGCACTACGAAATTTGGTTTTCATATAAAATACTTTATAACAAAGTCGGATATAATGACTTCCCTTACAGTGACATGTCGCTTATTATGACCCATTTTTAATAAATTATGTCCGGTTATAATGACCGACATGATTCTTTACACCTTCGGTATTGTTCGTTGATTCCCGACGACGTTCGGCACGTGGCTTTTTTTTGTTTTGATTCTCAGTGAGTAATTGAGGGTTGGAGGCATTGTTTTTCGTTTGCTACTGTGAAAAAAATGTCATCTCAACGACGTAAAGCATTTACAATTGAGGAGAAAGGTGCAATAATATGCAGATTAGAAAATGGAGAATCTGACTCATGTCTCGCAAAGGAATTTGGTGTGGGTCATTCGACAATCTCAATGATTTTTAAAAACAAGAACTGCATTAAGGAATCGTTCAATTCAAATGTTTTGAAACCGAAGAGGCTTCGAAAATCACGACAAGAAAATGTTGATCAAGCATTAATTCAGTGGTTTAAAAACATGAGAAACAAAGGAATACCTATCAGCGGTCCTATGCTACAGGAAAAGGCAAATGGTTTTGCCGCGCGTTTTGGTATTCTCGACTTCAATTGTTCTGCAAGCTGGATCAGTCGTTTTAAAGTTCGACATAACATTGTGGCTGGAAAAATTGTCGGTGAATCTTCGTCTGTAGATCAAAATTCAACAACAAACTGGTTGATATCTGTGTGGCCGAATTTACGAAGACAATTTTCTGATGATGAGATATTCAATGCTGATGAGACTGAACTTTTTTTTACAAATTAATGCCGGATAAAACTTTAAAATTTAAAGGTGAAAATTGTAGTGGAGGTAAGTTATCAAAAGATAGAATAACTGTCATGGTAACAGCGAATATGAGTGGCACAGAGAAGAAGAAATTGCTCATTACTGGAAAGTCACAAAAACCAAGATGTTTTAAAGGTGTCAAATCATTACCTGTCGATTATGCTAACAATCGTAAAGCTTGGATGACGTCAGAACTTTTTGAAAAATGGCTTCGTGATTGGGATCGTGATTTGGTGAAGAAGAAGAAAAAAGATTCTATTGCTGGTTGATAATTGCCCGGCACATCCAAATGTTACTGACTTAAAGTCTATAACACTTGCTTTCCTTCCGCCGAATACAACATCAGTACTACAGCCAATGGATCAGGGAATAATACGATCACTCAAAATGAATTTTAGGAAGAACCTTGTGCTCAAAATGATTAATTGTCTTGATGCTAATGAAAACCACTCTTCTACAAAAGTAACGGCGCTAGATGCAATTCTGATGGTCAATGATGCCTGGAATAAAATGTCTCAAAGTACCATTCATAACTGTTTCAAACACGCAGGATTCATTGAAAGCCACAACGGTTTACCTATTCAAATATCAGAACATGAATTCGATGAAGAAGATGACGTTCCTTTATCTTTGTGGTCACGAAACCTAAACTCAGATTCTTTAGCAGCACCGGAAATGTGGGAAGATTATGTTGACATCGATAGCGGTCTCCTCACATCCGAAGAACCCACCGATGAAAATATCGTACAGAACATTAGTGCTAAGGAACAACTCGAAAGTGATGGGGAAGAGGAAGTCGAGGAAGCACCATTACCTACCGCAGAAGAGGCATTAAAAGCTGCAGAATTATTATCACGATTTGTTCACAGCGATATTGAAAATGATAATTTGACCATAGCTATGTCTTCTATACACAATAGTATTAGAGACTGTTTTTACAATAAAATGAAAAAACAAAAGCAGACAAAAATTACAGATTACTTACAGTAAAAAATACACTTGTACATACAATGTGTTATTATAATAATGTGCTGATTACATGCAATTTTGATTTTGGTTTAATATGTATATATACATATGTACATATGTAATTACATATGTACTATGTATGTTTCTGTATTAAAATACTTAAATACATGTATTTACATAAAAAAAGTTTTTCATTTCACATAACGCTTTATATGACGTCCGCTTATTATGACGTGTTTGTCAATTCCTTTCGAAGTCATTATAGACGGACTCTACTGTATGTTGACAATACTGAAAATCTTTCTTTTTGTCTAAGTCCTTCAATTTATTGAATTTATGCGGATTTCTAAGTAACAAACAGTGTTTTTATTGTTATTTAGAAATTGACAAAATACTTAATAAAAATAACAGCATGAAAGGAGTAGTGTAGAGGTATATAAATATATATATATATATATATATATATATATATATATATATATATATATATATATATATATATATATATATAGTTATGTATAGTTCAAGTAGTAGTTAACAAACTAGCTTCCAGGCGGCGCTGTTGTCACGGCCAATTTTTACGTTAGAGATTCTTATCTATTTCTTATTATAAGTTATGATTTGAGAAAAAAAATCGTTAACTTAGTATTATCTTCAACACACCCAATAAACAACCATAAATAGCATGTCTAACGCAAGGACTCATCAGTACCAATCTAGTGAAAATTATAAAAAAGATACAGGATGTAGATTT
>CAJQZP010000975.1:6630000-6867500 GCA_907164705.1 Parnassius apollo
GGTTTTTGATATTCAAGACGACGAGGAGGGTGTTAATACGCCGATGGATTTTACTGGACTCGAAATTGAACGAGTTCTTATTCGGGAACTAGTACGGAGGTCAGTTTGGAGTCGAAAAAATCAGCGGGACGGACCGCACTTCCGTGTACTTGACAACGATCGTTGCGTTTGATAACTAATCGAAAGTTAAGTTTGGAGAATGAAGCTCAGTTTAGAGCAATTAATAGTTTTTGACATCTGATTCTATATTATATACTATACATAACATACACTTACACAGAAACACACAACAGTAAAGAATTAAAGGTATTTTACCCAATTAATAACATTTCCACTCTTGCAGCTGTAGGTATCTTCAAAAATAGAACAATGTTATCTTCTATCTTAATATTTATGTTAATAAGACATGGATTTACTTAGCATTACTAATGATATAGACGAATCACTGGCTATAGACTGTCGTAGTGTAGACTCCTTGGAAAAACGCAAGAGTATTCTTAATAATAATAAGAAATGTCTAAAAGTTCTGACATTCAATATAAGAAAGTTATCAATGTAATTTTGACAACTTCGAACTAGCTCTTAAACACTTGAACCTGGATATCAATATTATTGTATTGACGGAATGTTGGCTATATGACGGTATCACTATTGAACCACTGGAGGGTTACAAAACCTAACAATCCTTATCACAAATCAAAAAAAAGCGGTGGGATCGTCGTATACGTCAAACACTCATGGAATAGTTAAATTGCACCTCAAACACAAAAATTGGATGATGCTGATAGTCTCCTCATAAATATAAATAAGGACATCATAGTCTTAGGGATTTACCGCTCCCCTTCCTTTTCAAATACAGATCGATTTATTTCCTCTTTAGAAATTGTACTCTCTGACATACAATGCAAACGAACTCTCGTAATTGCAGGCAGTATTAATATTAACATAAACGATCCAATTAATGCACAAGTGGGCAACTATTTATGCTTGATGGCATCTCATGGTCTATATCCAGCGATATAAGAGCCGATTAGAGGAGCCTCATGCCTTGACCACATCTTCATAAAATCTGAGACAATATCCTCTGATCTCGTATACAAATCATCTATTACAGATTATGATTTAGCCCTGGCTGAAATTCCTTTGCAAATCTACCAGCATAAAAGTAAAAAACGCACGATACGGAAAACAGACTGGGAGTCGGCTGCCTTATATATTATATAATCAGTCTGAACTGGAACGCAATAACAAGCGATAATGATGTTAACACCGCCTCACACAAATTTAACGATGTTATGACATACGCCATCAATAATTACACGCAGGAAGTTAAAGTAGGTCGTAGAAAGAGCAACATAAAGAGCTGGATCACTCCTGGATTAATAAGATGCATGAAACACAGGGATAAGCTGCACCTTGAGTGTAGAGCTGATCCAAATAACCAACGTAAATTACTGATCTACACGCGGTATAGAATTTTTTTCACACTCTACTACGGAATATTAAAGCTGAATATAACAGAAAGGAAATTACGAAAAACAAAGACAATGCGCGTAACCTTTGGAATAAAATTAAAAGTCTATGCTATAATTCTACGTCGGAGTACCACTCCATGAGACTCATTAAGGATCTCAACAACCCAACTTCATCCTCAGACCAATGTAATCACCATTTCGCAACCGTAGGGGAGGTATTCGCTAAAAAAATCTTAAAAAACCTAGGCACGACTCAAGACCTACTAATCAAGAATCACAGATGTTCAAAATCTAACCCAAACTCTTTCTATCTGCACCCTACTGATGAACAAGAAGTGAGCCGAATTATTTATAACCTAAAAACCAACAGTTCTCCAGGAATAGACCATGTCACTGTTACACTGCTTAAAAAGACCTGCAATAATATTATTATTCCCCTCGTTCACATATTTAATTTAAGCCTAGAAACGGGAGTTTTCCAGAATCCTGGAAAACTGCAGTAGTGTCACCTATTTTCAAAAATGGTTCTCTGACCATGCCGGAAAATTACAGACAAATCTCTTTACTTAGTATAATATCAAAAATTCTAGAGAAGATAGTGAATAAGCAACTTGTCCATTTTCTAAATAAAAATCGGATAATCACAGATAAGCAATATGGGTTTCGTCAGGGAAAATCGACCGAGGATGCTGTAGTAGCATTAGCTGATCAGATATCACAACACGTGGAGAATGGTCAATGTTGCATAGGTGTTTTTCTCGACCTTTCACGAGCTTTTGACACAGTCTCTGTTGGCATCCTCTTGAAAAAGCTAGAAGCCGCTGGAGTAAGGGGAAATACACTTCAATTGTTTGAAACTTACCTAAAAATGAGAAAAAAATGTGTAAAAGTAGGAAATTACACTAGTAGGCAACTGGATGTTCATTTTGGCGTTCCACAAGGCAGTACCATTGCACCCACTCTCTTCATCCTGTACATGAATGATATCCAGGAACAAAACTTGTCTAATTCAAATATAATTGCTTACGCAGATGATACAACCATATTATTTCACGATACGACATGGAGTCGAGTATACAGTACACAAAACCGTAAGAGGTCGCCCGGACTACAATGAATTAAGAAGCAAACGCACTTTTAGAATTCCCGTTCCAATTGTAAAGTCAAACCTGGCCAAACGTTGCCCCACCTTCTCACATCCTTTCATCTACAACAAAATATTAAAAATAATTGACCTTAAATACCAGCTACTTTCCTCATGTAAAACCCTATTAAAGAACATGCTGTACACTCTAACATATATTGATACTGAAGAGCTAATTAAATAGCACATAAGATACATACACACACACACACACACACACACACACACACACACACACACACACACACACACACACACACACACACACACACACACACGCACACACGCCACACACACACACACACACACACACACACACACACACACACACACACACACACACACACACGCACACACACACACACACACACACACACACACACACAAAACAAGGACCCGGACGTAATTATTTCTATTCCAACTATTGCGGAATCATCTCTTGCAGACGCTATTATTTATTTTAAATTTATTTATGTAGTAAAACAATACTTCCTTAGTTTTTGTATTAGAAGCATTAATTTTAAAGGCCGATGATAAGCACGTAATATTAACACTATCACGATGTAAATGAGGTCCAGTGACAAACCGTTTTGTATCGCATGCCAGAGTCCTAAGATACAAGCTGCGCTTAGTTTAGGACCCGCAGCTACCTGTGTTCTTTATAATGTTACTTATTGTTAAAACAAATAAATAAAAATAAAAAATAAATAAAAAATTCCAAGCACATTGCACGGAGTCAACAAAACTACAACGCCTTCTTCAAGCTGCGACCATACTTCAATTAGCTCAGTAAATTGTGTGAAGAGAGATTATACCCCGAGGAAAAATTGACTATCGATGAGGGAACCTGTGGTTTCAGAGGGAGAACTTATTTCCGTGTTTTCAACAAAGATAAGTCCGACAAGTACGGTATGATAATCTACATGCTGTGCGACGCTGAGAATGGCTATATTTTGAGAATGATACCTTACGCTCAAATAGTCACTGAACTTGCCGAGCCTTATTTGAACAAATTTCATACTGTTTAAATGGACAGATATTTCACCAATCCTACGGTAGATGACTAGTTTTGGCTTGGAAACACACGCATCGTTAGCACTGTGATGTGGAATCGGCGTGGCTTGCCGCAGCAATGGCGTCAGTAGCGTTTAGAGACGCACGATATGGGCTTCTGTCATCGCGAAAATTTAACAACCAGTAAGTGGAAAGACAAGCGGGATATCTACTTCTTTACAACAATGCACGCCATCTCCCGGACGGAGATCAAATTAAAGGCTAAAGGAGAATCCATAAAAAGAATCAAGCCTGACTCTGTTTTACGAGTAGATTGAAATGTCCACAAAATCGGGATTGATCCAAATGACCAGTACGCGTCATATTATTCCCTTCACAGGAAATCCATGAAACGGTGGAACTAGATGTTCTTCCATTCAGTAGTTAAAACAACAAAAGACGCGTAATAAATTTATAAATAATTCCAGAACGAAGATACGGAGACCAAAATTATCGCAGTTTCTAAACCCCTGCGGCGACGCTCTCTTAGAGGATTTACGGTCTGCTGGAGCTGATAGTTCTGCTGGACCATCTCACCATTCACATCCTATCCCTATGCGAGGTCTACCAGGTTGGTGGGTAGACACTTCCATAGGCGAATATTGCCAACTGCGACAAATGCAAAAGTCAAACGAGTCTGCAAGATTTGTGCGGACATTATTAAAAAAAAAACAGACAGGCAAACGGAGAAGGAAGGAAACTTTGTTTTACTGTCTAGAATGTAATGTTCCACTCTGCCATAACCCTTGATTTGTAAAGTATCATACAAAGAAAGATTTCACGGTGTAGAACTAAAAAAAGACACGTAATCGTGCTTATATTTATGTAAGATTTTTTTCGTAGAAAATAGGTATGATTGTTATGATTTTTCACATAAAATAAAAATTATATGCTATACATTAGTTTTATAAACATATACCATATTTTTATTATAAAAATAAATTAGTTATTCTAGCATATTCAAAAAGAAGTGAATGTATGTAATGTATTATTTTATTAGTTCTTTTTTTATAAAACATAATGGTAAATGACCGGCGTACAGGAGAATGCACGTTACAAAATGCTTGATTATTAATTTTTTATATTTACTTGAACACTAAACATTTAAATTAAAATAGTTCTTATGGATTTTACCGCGTATATTAACTTTTTTATATTCCCGATGCTTCGAGCACTTTACTGGTGGTTCGACGTCCCGATGTCATAGTTAATCACGGTTACCCACAAATTAAAATTATTATTTTTTGTTATGATCTACACAGTATGAAATTATGTGATTTAATTTATTACTTAAAGGATCCCAAGCAGATGGTAGCACCAGGCCATCTTCTCTATTGAAATTAGGATATTTTTTCATTTCGATAGCCTTGCGAGTCATCCTTGGGAGGAATCGGAATTCTTAAGCGAGTAATTATGCTCCATCAATCTGATGTAGTGACGAAGGCAATCCTGTACGTGTTCACAAACTGCAGACAGCAGTTGGAACGTCGATTCTTCACATCAGCTTCTTATGTTATTTAACGAGGGTTTTAATTGATCTTTGCGATTGTACTGTGTAGGAGAAAATAAATTCACAATCAAGTTTGTACACTCTCGTATCTTGTAGAGGGATATTACACTTGACTCATAACAAAAACTGACCAATCTTCTTCGGCGGCTTGAAATATGTTTTATGTTGTTATGCAAAACTTGCTTGACGTGATGGTGGTGAGAATCACCGTGTAGACATCTATTTGGTCACAATGTGGCTCAAGGTGTTCTCAGGATTCCGAATTACTAAGACATCTAGAAAAGCTAAAGAATTGTTTCCCCCTAACTCCATTGTGAACTGAATTTTAGAATTTATAGAGTAAAGATGGTATAAAATTGCAGCTATTTCATCTAAAGGTAGAATTGTGAAAGTGTGGTCTACGTACCGCTTGTAAAATCTTGAATTTACGGGAGCAGTAAGCAGGCTTTTTCGTCAAAGTTTTCCATGATTATGTCTGCGACAATGGGAGATGCAGGTGAGGCCAGCGCCACACCACCTACTCGCATATGGAACTCTTTCTTCCACAATAGGTAGCCATATGTAAGGCAGTGTCTGAGTAACCCTGCATACTCTACGGGCATGTTGTAAATATAACGAATGTTAAAAGAATGTTAACGACCAAATCAAATGTCAAACATCTGAATCCTATAATTAAATTAAATCCCAACCCAAGCATACAAATGCAAGACTTCAGAATCAAGTTCAATTTGTGTAGATCGGAACAAAAATTAATAACTGTATTCTGTAAGTAACTGAGGTTAACTATGAAATCCGAACCTCTGTCCCCCCGTGACCACGGTTGGTGTAAAGTGCTCGAAACGTCTGGATTTTATATTCCACGTTAATATACTCCTTAAAATCCTTAAAAACTAGTTTTATTTAAAACAAAAAATTGCTTTGCTTGGCTGTCAGTGTTGCACAGGTTGTCTAAAGATAAAAAACACAAAGTAAAATGCCACTGCATTTATTATTGTTAGTTATCATTTACAAAGTAGTCTCTTAAAACTGCTATTGACAGGTAGGCGCGGTGTCAAGACTTTGTTTTTGTAGGTTTTAAATGATTAGTTAGTATACACCGTAAATAACATCAACTCAAAATTACTATTTAATAACATATCTATTTATGATTTTAACCCCAGTGCAAGCTCTTTCCACTTGACCGCATCCAGCGCAGAGCGGATCGAATTATCGACGACCGAGTTCTTTCTAATTGGCTCTATTCACTGACGATGCGTAGGAATGTTGCATCCCTTTTGCATTTTATTTCGCATATACTCTGAGGAATTGGATTAATAGGATTAATCCCAGCCGCCAAATTTCATGAACGCACTTCGTGCCAAAACTCCCAAAACCATCTACACCATATGGAAGCTTGGCGATTCACCACTGTACATTTGAGATTTTGATATGGAGTTTTCTTCTGCGTACGACCTCTCTGTAGAATAGCTTACTACCGGCAATTTTTCTGGACCGATACGAGTTAGGAATCTTCAATAAAAGTGCTTACTCTTTTCTAAAAGACCGGCAACTAACCTGTTGAATTAGGTAGCAAATTGTAGATTACGTTATTACGGTCATTTTGTTTTTATTTGTAATATGAAACACAAGCGTATAGTTTGCTCAATTCGTTTCTTGGTTTGATTTGGGGTCTATCCTTTAGTTCATTTGCAAGACCGTCTATTTGTCTAATTGACTGACTAACTTAAAGTTTTTATCCTGACTAGTGACTTTCTAGATTTTTGCGATATTAAAATTACAAATAAATCACTTTAAATTACCCTATGAAAAGTACTAACACCACGCAAGCGAAGTCGCGGGCACAGATAGTTTTATTAATAAAATGTCAGAAGTTTATCATATATTTGAATAAGCATGATTACTCGAGTATAAGTGCAATTAGTAAGATAAAGGCGTCAAGATATTAATTTTGCAACACTATATCAAGTGTTGCAAAATTAAACTGCTCCCTCTACCAGATTTTTGAGAACTTTATTTGGTGAGAATTTTTGAAATCGGAAGTCTAGAAAGCAGTTAAGTTTAGTTTGCATAATGTGATTATATGTTGCAAGTTTTAATTAAAAGCTGCGGGTACCACCGTGTTGCGACTATGTAAGGAGATTAATTGCTATATATACTGTTAAGATAATACATATGTTTTAAAAGGAGAAACTAAGAGAATTACAAGATCTTTTGGTCTATGGCATATTGCGGATTATTAATCTCCACTGTACAATCGTGTGGTAGCGACTTAAGGTGTGGTGAGCGTTTAGGAAACTCGGGGAAATACCAGAAAACCTCATCATTTCCAATAGATGACGGTATAACTATCTCGCTTACGCCCGAAGTAAAATATACATATCCCTGACGCGAAGCTGTGTCAAAGGCACGAGAGGTCAAACAATATTTTTTTAGGTCGAAGTAATAAATATTTATTATTTCATTTCATATTCCATTTAATTTAATTTCCTTTCAATTTCATTTTACTACTTTTATTGCCAATCCGAGGAGATTAAAACAAATCATCTCTCAAACTTATACATGGTGAAATGGATGAAAAAGAAGTAGAAGAATCTCTTCTATAGTAGAAACTACGTGTAGCATATTTACAATAAATAATTGTGATGACGTATATAAAACACGATAAAGAGAGAAAATACAAATTAGACTGCTTATCAAAATTCTAGAACATATTATAACGCGTATGTAAGAAGGTCGATGATAGGTACTTGCTATCATCATGGTGATCATCATCATCAGTCTAAAGCAATATATTACTGGACACAGACTTCTGCCAAAGCGCACCACTTAGCTCGATGTTGGCTTCGTGCATCCAGTTGCTGTTGCAAAATGTTGCTGTGTGCAGACAGTTTTAATTGGCTTCTAAAAGTAACTTCCGATGTTTTTCCCCTTTAGCGTAATGGGAAAATATAAATTCATGTTTTAAACAAATTCACATAAATTCTGAGCAAATATATGTTTATTTTAAAAGTGTGTTGCTTTCTATAAAAACAAAGTAAATAATGTAACAACCTATATGCGTTACACTATTGAGCACAGATCTCTGAAGTATTACTTTAAGCAACTATTTGAAATATTCAGGTCTTTTACCTACTAATTTTTTTAAGCTGGTTTTTTACATTGATCAAGATTAATGTAAAACCTTTAAATCAGCACTTAAACCTTAATTTTTTAAATCTCTTAAGTAGTTCTTAATCACGCTCGACAAATTTATTTTAAAAACTAAATTTTAATGTTTCTTTTTTAAAATTTCTTACGTCAAAAAAGAAATATATTACATTTTAAATGAAAATCATGTTACGAATCTTATCGAGTTAATTTTAACTTTTTAATTTCCGACGTTTCGGGTACTTTACAATACAGCAGAGATGGAGGTGTTTGACGTACGGTGTCATGGTAAACCCGGCTAGCTTAAGTTTTTGAATATTCATTTTTGGTCCGATCTACATAGAACGAGGTTACAGTATCTTGAAGACATGCAGTGGTATGCTTGGGTTTTCATTAAATTTTATTAATTACATTTTTTAAATAGGATAGGATGACAAACGAGCACACAGTCCACCTGATGGTAAGTGGTTGCTGTGGCCCATAGACATCTACATCTATCCTCGATAACGAATCAAAATGCAGATGTGTTGTCACCCGTGAGGGCTAAGATGGAATGCCTCGTTTCCAGTATAAAGGGTCTTTATTTTTTATTTTAATAGCCTCGTGTATCATCCTTAGTAGGATTCCGTATTATTTTGCGAGGATTTGTGGTCTATCAAACCTAACGTAATGGCGGGGACGATTTTGAACACAACCACAGACGGCAGACTTCCCGGAGCGTTGCTTCGGTGCTTTGCGTCAGTTATGTGTTCTTTTACGCGGGTTTTTATACACCTTTTTGTGTTTCCTATGTAAGAGAAGGATATTAACCTTGACGGATGTAAAGATACATAAGACAAACAAAAAGACCACTATGTTCTCTGATATTTATTAAATACTAGACATAACCCAATGGATCAGTAAGTTGAAGTGGCAACGGGTCGGCTATATAGCTTCGTACTGGTAAGCGAAGTGTAGGACGTCCCCTTTCTAAATGGTGTGGTGACCTGGTAAGAGATGTAAGAAGTCGATGGAGCAGTGACTTGAATGTGGTCTATGTTCAGTTAATATGTTATGACAAACATTTATATTAAAAAGTTACATAATAAAATGAACGTTGCATTAAATACAATAATCGTTATTTACCCCTATAAATAGATTTGTGTGACGGTAAAGTAAACATTAACAAGAGGAAAGAGACATTAGGTAGTTGTAACTGCTGTGTGTATTACGTCTAGACAAACGGCTGTTACGAGGATCAGTAACTCTAATGAGAATATTCTATTCTCTATTTAGTTAATTGTACGTTTCTAAATAAAATACAAATTACAAACATCCTTAAAGAAAAAAAATATATCTTGTCATGGTAGAGCCACGTTGCATCTGTTATTAAGCTGCAGTTCTAATGTATCAGTTTGACCAGAGAATAGTCACGTGCCAAATAAGTATTATCGCACAGAGTAATAGCAGCATGACGCTGTGTATCCTCTATGGTAAGTGTTAGGATCAGAAAATTCTCCAAATTTAATATAAGCATATAGTTATTATTGTAAAGGGTGACTAGACTGCTCTATGACACGATGACAAAGCCTTGTGTTGTAGCGCTAAGGGCCACAGGATTTGTAGAAGGTAAAATATACAGGAGATGGCGAAAATGCGGTGGCCAACACGTCTTTCAAGCGTGACATCTGTGGTGAGTGTTATGGGTCAAACTATGAGGGAGGCGATTTTTCAGCCTTGAAATTTTGGTGGACCGTAAACTGAAATAAATGAAAGAAATGCGAGGTGGGTAAGGATTCATTAATGAAGAATCTAACAGCTATTTAATAACAAAAGTTTCATAATTTAGTACAGAAATCCAATTATAACTTATCACATATAAATGAAAAAGTAGTCAACTAATTGAATTCAACATAATAAGGAATGAAACTTGATAGATATTCTAAGTAATAAAAACCTCGTATAATACTTCGAATATAACATTAAAAAATATTCAAGTTTATTTCCTTTCGGCCTCAGCATTTTCTTTATTTTTGTACAATTATTGTTATTATTGTTTATATAATATACAATTATTGTTTAACAATTATTGTTCAATTTATTCACAATGTTTTACAAACCAAATTTGGACCTAGGTGCCAAGTCTCAACAGAGATCAACCATCTGCGTAGGACAGGATAATAGTGCACGATTAAGGGTGCAAGCAAAGGTGTACTCATAAATTCTCATAGTCCGATAGAACGGCAACATGAAATGACCAGAGCACGGGAAAGGAACACCTCAAACTTCCAAACTCCGGGCTACTACTAAGAATTCGTTGACAAAAAACCAAATAACTGATTTTTGCTCGACCCGCCCCCCAATCCACCCAGGATCTCTTTAGCAGACGCATTAACGAACACTAGACTAACGCGGTAATCGTTTCAATTTATTATATGCTTACTGGTAATTTGTTTGGTATGTTGAATTAAGCTGCATTTTGTCCAAAAATAAAGCCTCAAAAACTCTTCAATTTATTATTCACCTTCTTATGATACTCTGGGAGCTTTATGAAGTCAATTATGGACATCAAAACTACTACTACTTACCATAAATAATTGTTAATATCACCTTAATAAAAACATAAACACTCACACCTGTCACGCAGAGGGGTAGGCAGAGACTACGAACTTCCATTTGGCACGATCCTGACACATCTCAATCATCTCCTCCACATTCATACACCAACGCATACATGCTCGTCGGTTAAGGGTACTCCTAATTTGGACCATTTTCAATAAATCGCTAATTTGGTCGATACATTTTAGTCTAGGACGTCTGTTTCCATCGACGTTAATCTGAATGACGGGGTGAGAAATTGTGTGATAAGAGAAGAGTGTAGTTAGCAAGATGATGTTGTGACCAGGATTAAGAAAGTGGAAGCTTAGTGTGAGACAATGAATGAGGAAAGAGTGACAAAGAAAATATATGTTGCAGAAGTGAATGGCAGAGTCGGAAAGTGACGTCCTAGTGTGACGGTTGATGTTTAAAATAAGGCAACAACCAGTCATAAAAAAAAATTATATATTGGTAAAAGAAAAGGTCGTGGGCGTGGTTCCGATAATTTAAAAAAAAATGCCCGTCTGGCTTCACTGGCAGGGTCAGGTACTCCCCCTATGTGGCCGCGAGGTGGTCGAGCAGGGCCGGGGGGTTGGACTGTTCACGGGGAGCGCCGTGGGCAGCTGGCTGTGGCGGTGGCGGCGTCGAGGGGAGGCCTAGGCCCTCTTAAGAAGGACGACCGCCACGGTTGTAGTCGTAAAATTGCACCCTGGAAACAACGTCGTCCACATTTAGGTCCAGGTAATAAAATGCCGCCGATTATGAACCCCCGGTATATCGCAGGCTAGCAGTAGATGGGAGCACAGAGAGTAGCTGGCGGGTGTTCATAATCAGAACGGAGTTACAAGGCGGAATGGAAGGCAAGCGTCATAGCGGTGAGGCGCAAATTAAAATACACACGAATTAAAATTACGGCAAGTGTAAAAATACTGTTTAAATGTACCAGGATAACTAATTTAGACTGTGCATTGGTTGAAACATGATGGTGACTTGCGATATTTGATCGCGGTGCGAAATGTATGAGACGCCATTTTGTAACGGTACTTTTGCCAACGCACACAGCGGCTACATACATTACTTACATGCAAATAACACTAATAACGTGGCAATTAAATAGCTAAAAGCAAACAGCCTGGCATGATCAAATTACACTACCTATAAAACACTTTCACTACTTAAAACTAGGTAACGTTTCAACACTTACCCTTACGGGGTGCAAGACGATACGGAGGTCTCGGTGACGAGAATTAACGAAAAAACTATACGGCCACAGTGCCGGAATTATTATATTATTTTAAACTTTTTCCAAAATGGGATTAAAATTTGCAAGCGCGTACGAGGACACAAAGCAGAGCTTGTGAACGCGGCTGCAGTGGTAGTGTGCGCCTCCCAGGGCGCTCGGGCGGAGAATGACCGGGAGCGCGACGCCGTGGAATGATACCGGCCGGGTAAAACTCTGACGCGAGAGTTGCAAAGCGCATAGAGTAACGAAGCGTCAGAGTGTTTGTTCGAAATACAATATTTTAATATTTGATTTATTATTTAATTCGTTCTTTTAGTTTACTAATTTGTTTTATTAATAGGATACCTAAGTTAATTATAGAATTATTTTTGTTAATAACTTTTATTTTATTTTTATTTAGTTTATTAAATGTTTATTTAATTTTAATAAACCGTTTAATTATAATTATGCATACATGTACGTGCAACGTTACACTAGGCGAAATCACCTTAACACTTACTAATAATTTTAATTTAAGTACGGTTTATTAACTACACTTCTGAACTGTGCCTTGATTTTTCGTGTAATTATCTAGCTGCACTAACTCGCACCTATGAAAATTGTCACAGGATACATTTAATAGATCCTAAAACCTTACACACAATATGCATTACCAGAGACAATAGAACTGGCCACATTCCAAACTGTTTTACGCTTGCTCTCGCTCCAGTCGATGACGGCTCCCCAGATTAACCAATGTTGTTTACACTTAGTTGTATGCGCAATTGTATTTAACGTCGTTTCTGTGCACTACGTATATAGCTTTGTTTTGAGAGGTGACAATGAATCGTTTATAAGTAATACAAACCTTAATTTTTTTTTAATAATTATGGAATAAAAATAGTGAACTATTAACGTGTCGAATAGATACCATTGTCTCTTGGAAATTTACAAAAAAAAAAAAGGAAAATTATGAATGCAACACGTTTTATCTGAAAACATTTTTTTAGATATTGAAAGGAATGTCAAAAATTTTGTTCAGTTTTACTTATGTCAAACTCGTATGACGTAATCAAGGAATTTTTATCTGTTTGTATTCAAATTTCTGTCGTATTTATATTTCCGTTTTGCAAAAAATATAATATAAAATATGTATAATATAAAAATATAATATAAAAAATATGTAAATATATAATATAAAAATAAATAATCTAAAAATTATAATATAATTTATTTCATAGATTTACTGCCAAAAAAAAATATTAAGGATACCCATGAGGCAATCTGTAAGAGAAGCCTTTATTGAGCAGTGGTTTTTTGATAAGCTTAGGATCAGGATTCGTAATATAAAGGATTGCTAAAATGGCAACTTTTATTTTATTGTATTTATAATCTAAAAACAACAGCAATGACAAAATCCAAAAAAGTCTTGCCCTTTTCAAAATTGAAATACATTTTATCCAACCAATATTTACGAACAACATAATTACGTATCACTGGATAATATCCAAAACAAAAAGAAATTAGCTTAGCGGTTAAATCATTTTTCAGGTGAAATACGATCGCATAAAGCGTTTCCGAAAGCAATTAATTGCTGTAACGACCGCAGACGCGGGAAACAAAAAAATTTTACGCGACGCACGTAATGTTCTACTCGCAGCGCTTACACTTTTTATTTTGTTAATTTTAACAAAATTTTGTGCATTATGAATAGTAAAGTCAGTAAATATATTTTATATCATTGACAATCAATAATTTAAGTTGATTTTTCAGAATTTGGCGGATCTGTAAAAAAGGCAGTTTGGCGGTCATTGTCGATGAGTGATATAAGTACACTGCTCATATTATGACAGATAATGGATACTGTAACCCGTGGACATATAGCTATCTTCGAAACTAAAATAGAGAAGAATTAGATGGAATGTTTCGTAATTTAATCTCGTATGCCATTAAAAAAAGGCAGTTTCGTGGTCATTGTCGATGAGTGATATGAGTACACTGCTCATATTATGACAGATAATGGATACTGTGACCCGTGGACATATAGCTATCTTCGAAACTAAGATAGAGAAGAATAAGATGGAATGTTTTGTAATTTAATCTCGTATGCCATTAAAATGGTTAAAAGTTTTCTACAATCACCTTACGACACGCACAGCACCATTTTATTATTTTACGCTGGTATTCTGTAACTGAGTAAATTGAAGGTAGTTAAGAGCGTGGTTCTTCCCCAATCGAGCAAACTCATTCCTGTTGTAGCAGCGTGCTACCAAGTAAAAATTTAATACGTCGTTACCAGCTAAATGAAACACAGCAGCATTTTGTTGGTATCATACGTTAGTAAGCTAAGCTAACGTTATTATTTCCCTGTTCGAGCCGACTAATCCGTGTGGCAGTTTGGCTCGTATCCTACGCTAACGTTATTATTTCCCTGGTCGAGCCACCTAATTAATCCTTATGGTAGTTTGGCTTTACCACGAAAGAAAGTTTTAGAAATAATAGATGTAATCTAATTTAATTTAAATTTTTTTTTACAGATCTGTGTAAATATTATTTATTACCTCTGTGTAAATATTATCAACAGGCTCGATGGCTTGCGCCTGATCTCTCTTCGTTAGTGTTGGATGGCAGTACCATCAGACTATGAGATAAAGGGTATGGTGATATAAACTCGTGCTCTGTGATCCTGTCCCATGCATATGCGTCGGACAGGATCACAGTGCACGAGTTTAATCACGAGTAAACTCCCGGCGAAGATTAGCTATATGGCTAATCTCCGCTGGGACTGGTCACGTTGACCGAAATGTCGTCTGGAGTACGTTATAACAATTATTATTATTACTTGTTATCATATTATCCATCTATATTTCCACAAATTTAAGAATGCTTAGTTTCTTATTAACAATATTTCAAAATCGGAGAGTGGTTAATACAAAATAGTGCTGTTAAGTTACTTAAAGATATCAATTACATCAATTGACTGGTAGAATAATCCATCCTTCCATTACAGCCTATAAATTGCTCTGATGAATATATGCCTTCCCCTGTCTGACACCGCCCTAGGCAGATGAGTTGGCAACCACAGTATTTTACTACTTTGAGTAATTATTAGCAAAACGCTGCTGCTCTTCTCCTGTTTCATTTCTCTCTGTCAGCTTTTAAGATACCTACGAGATAATATTGAGTTGTAGATTCTCTTTCGCCACCACTAAGCTATAACAGTATCTGGTAACATTAGATTAATTAATTATCTGGTAATACTTTGTATAGCAGTCATGAAGAACACAGGGGTGGCTGTCATATTTTTCACCTTTGGCAGACGGTTTAGCAACCACAGTTTTTAACTCTTTTAAGTTTTTATAAGGAAAATGCAAGTGCCCATTTCCTGCTATAGCTTCACTCTGATACCCATGATATGGGCTGGTGGATTTTCATTCACCGATTTTCTACACGACGATATATTAATTTAATATCTGGTTGCATTTCTGGCCTAGGTGTGACCTGAAAGGTCCACACGACTAACTTCCCAGTGGAAAGAATAAAAATATCATATGTTTTAATATTTTATACAAGTTTTCATTCGGCACAAAAAACTACTTGACCGATTTTGCTCAAAACTTAATGAGGTCTCAGTTACATAATTATGCGTTAAATGAAACTGTTCCCATGTCAATATCACTGTTTCCTCTCGAGATACATGAGGCGAAAATTGAATCCGAACATACATACATACATACATACATACATACGTACATGTGCACACACGGACATCCTCTTAAAACCATACTATTCGACTCTAAAGACCTTGAAACGTGGAGATATGTTAAAATTTTCAATTTGTAAAATCGGACCCATAACAATAACTTCCCACTGGGAAGTTAATAAAGACAAATTATATTTCCACGAAAATACGAAAATAAGCAGCATTTCTTCCATATAGTGCGTTAGACAAATCGTCTAATAAAAATACATATTGGATCGCAATGGAACAGCGAATGTTTACGATATCGCTGTAATAACTTATGTAGTGCTATGAGTTGCTCGCGGATTGAGTATTTATTGAGATACGGAAAGGTAGGATGCTGCCTTGTTATTTTATGACCCCAAAAACTATTGAGCGGTTTATGGGTGGTTAGAATCCAATACCTGGCACATAAGTTTCGGAACTTATAGATACTATTGCCTCGATGTCTAAAATGAGTGTTTGGTGCTTGAAAATAATTAGAAATAAATTTTATATCAATCATAATGTTAATATTGATGCTTTTGAAAATTAATTTTTAAAGGCAGGCGAAAGCTTAGCTCCAGAAAGCAATGGCTATTCTTTAAATTAGAAGTTTGGATACAAAGATAATTTGTAAGTATGTTAACGAAACCAAATTACTATTTATTGTAGGTACGGAGCTCTACTTAGATGGCAATTAAGCTTTGATTCCCATATTTTCAAATTAGGTGTGTACTAGAGCCTCGTCGGCAAATCCCATAATCGTAAATTTAGAATACGTATTACGAAAACAAAATTGCATTGTGTATCGTCTCCAAACAAGCTACAAGACCAATATATAACAATAATAAAATATTTCAAATATTTACGTGAATACTACTATTAAATATTGAATAATAATATTAAATCAAAATACTTTTTTATAGGATATTATCATCAAAAAAAACTTATTTGCAATTTTCGATGCTTCAATTGAAATTTTTGTTTTAAAACGTTGGAAATTAATGATAAGTTTAAATTTAATTCATTATAATATTTTATATTATGTATTACATATGCTTTTGACTGTCCATTAATTAATAAAATATTAATTTAATATACGAATAAAATAAACATTGTTTGCCTTGACATACACTATTTAGAAAAAAACCCACGATTGATATAAATGTTGTAATATAGAAATGGTTAAACAAAATCTGTGAAAAATCTCCGACTAAAAGGAAGTAAATCAAGAAAGATAAAAATAAAAATTTAAATATACATACATCGTAATAAACTACTAATTTTGATTTCTTTAGTCCTTCTACCTTTTTTTATAGAAGAGGAGCAAGCGAGCATGCTGCTCACCTGATGTTAAGTGACTACCGCCGCCCATGATCAACCGCAACACCAGGGGAATTGCAGGGCCCTTTAGAAAGGAGTGAGCTCTTTTCTTGAAGGTCCCCATGTCGTATTGGTCCGGAAAAATTGCTGGTGGAAAACTATTCCACACAGAGGTCGTACGCGGAAGAAAACTCCTTGTGAAGCGTACAGTGGTAGACCGCCAAGCATCAAGATGGTGTGGATGGTATAGGGATGTTCGCCGCGTAGCGTAACCGATGTGACCCGAAAGGTCCACACGACAAACTTCCCAGTGGAAGTAATAAAAAAAATGTTTTAATATTTGATATTGATATTAACTCTTCAGATGACTATTTGCGATTATGTTATGTGACTGCGTTTAAGCTCAGTAAATGATTTATCTAGTGATTTAAGATAAAATAGGTTGTAATATAAAACAATTCCTCAATACATTTTAAACCTGAGTAATTTGTTTACAAATATAACTTTATTAATATAATTTACTACTGTTTATTTTAATTTTATATAAAAGATAAGTGTGACAAGCGAGCACATAGTTCATCTGATCGTAATGGATACTGTGATCCGTAGACATAATTTTCTACGTTAATTTAAGTTACGCATTATTCTGAACAGCGTTAGTTGATCGAATCACTTAAGTTTGTCCTTTCCCTTCTTGTTTTCCTGTTGTGATTTTCACTTTACAGTTTCTATTAGCGTTGATATTAAATATGTATACTTATTAGGTTTACACGAGTTTGTAGTTAGTTAAGGTATCTTGTTGACTTAGTATTTGAGAGGTAAAAAAAGGAAATAAAAAAATTGAGAAAATAATTAAGATAAAATGTTGATATTTTTAGAACAAAGAAATTATAGTTATATAAAATCACATACAAATATTAAAGAGATACTTGAAATATTAAATGTAAACACGGCAGCAGCTATAAGATATCTCACCTGATAGTAAGAGGTGATAAAACCGAAGATGGTAAAGCGAACTGACTTAGCTTAACCTAGCATATTCACCTATATAATGTTTCCGATATTGCTCTAAGTATGAATTCAAGTTAATTTAAGGAGAACAATGGCTGCATTAGGCTGAGAACTTGGGAATTTCGGAGCAATTCATGGTCTTTGCACTGGAGTAAAGCTATAATAAGCTAGAATGATATTCGCGATGATAATGATAACGATGAAGATAACAACAAAAGTATGAATGAAATTAATAGTTCTACTACTGTATTTATTTAGTCGAATTTATCAATCAAGTTTGAAAAAAGATTAAATTTAATATTTAAGTTAATAAAAAAATTGAGCAGAATCTAATTGTTAGTATTTTTAGTAGTCTAGTTTCAAAACATTTTATTACCGTTACCGAGACAGTTATAACTTATTATAAGTCCACTGCTTATCATAAATCTCCCATAGATTGCCTCATTTAGGGAAAATTTGCCACATCTTGACATGGTTCGCAACGGCAGTTTCTAATTTTTCAGGTACTATTAGGATGACGCTTCAGTCTATCTTCTGTCTTATGCCCAAGAAAACAAGTAAAGCCGTTGCTTGTGCGCCTGGTCACTCTCCGGTCGAGTCAGATTTTTGTCCCATCGCGCTATAAAAGTGAGGGAATAGAGATTGCACCTGTGATTAATATATCTGCAACATTGGCAACGCAGATGGTTAATCTCCGATGAGATTCGCTGTCGTTACCGAAATTCATCCTGGATATCATTATTAAGCCATAAATATCAATAACTACTAGATATGTCTGTCCCGATTTTAAATAATTTTCCATAATGGCCTCACTTAGACAATGGGCGTACACAGTAGCTACACTTATACTAAGGTTGTAGTATAAATAAGTCGGCACGACCAAGAAAACATTGCGCTCTCATAAAGTACCAGTACCAGTATCGTAAAATAGCTGCTCAATGCTGTTGTATTTTGGATGGCGAATCTAGAGAACTGGAGTCCTTTTATTTGTAACAGCGCATGTTCATTTTGATTCTGATAGAGATATCTATGGGCCACGGCCCTCTCTCGCATTTGTTTCTCAGAGCCTGTCTATTGTTACTAGATTAAATAAACAAACTTAATCAGTGTATAATTACATAATTGTGCATCTAAAGACACCACTCCGACGATATCACACATACATACACGAAAGCTCCCGCGTTCACAGGCTTGCACACACGGACGGTCATACATTCTCCTTAAAACTAATAGCATCTGACTCTTAAGTACTTGAAACATGTAGATTATTTCAAAAGTTGAAAAATCCTAATAACTTTTTACTGAGAAATTAATTCCAGTAATATAACTTTTCATCAAAGAATATATAGATTAATTACACAAGTTAAAATTAAACTTTTTAATTTGTAAATACTAAACGTTAAAATCTCATTTTGTAATTATTTGACCAAAAATTGCCTAACATAAATATCGATAAAATATAAAAACATAAATTGAAACATTTTTCATGTTGTTAAATACACAATTTTAAATTGTTTAAATTCATGTGATATCGTAAAATTCTAGCTAACTTACTGGTACTACCTAATACATGCTTTTGGATTCATTTTCGTGTCCTGATTTATAGCTTTACCCAAATTCCATTACACTCTAGATAGTTTTGTCACTGATCTGGGATGTGTCGGAAATTTGTCTTGAGTTATGTTAGATCCTTTTGTAGGTAAATTAGTTTTTTTTTTGTTTGTGTATCCTATCAACGTTTTGGAATATTTCATTCAAGTTCACTTCAAACTCTTGTTTTAATAAAACATACATGGTTTAATTGAAGCATTGAGAAAATAATTTGTGTTTTAGCTGAAACTGATTACATTTTGAATATAACGATATTATAATGCAGGAACTATTACTATAGTTTGTTATTTTCAACTTTTGTTTGATAATTATCAAAATAAAATTTAATTATTCTATGTATTTAATCTACTTTTTGTATTAAACGTGCAAGACCAAAAAATCTTTTTACAAGATGTAAATGTCGCTAACATGTAAGTACTAGAAGTACACTTGATATTTATATGCGTTGGGCTACTATTTGCGATTATGCTCTTAAGTTCCAGTTTCAGTTATCACTGTGGTACCTACTTAATATGTTTCAGTCACCTGCATTGTTTTAAGCTAAACTTAAATATTTTTAATTTTATTTTATACGGGTGACAAACGAGCTTACCTGATGGCAATTGAACCCTATAGCCCATAGACATCCATATCTTTCATCCATTAAGAATCAAAATACAGATGCGGTGTCACCTCTGAGGAAAAGATGGAATGCCTCGTTTCCAGTAAAAGTGATCTCCGGTTCTCTAAGCTCACCATACGATACACAGCAGCATTAATTGCTGTTTTAAGCTGGTATTCTGTGTGAGCGTGGTCCTATTCCGGCTGAAGCGACCAATTTGTGCAACGATGATGTAGATGCAGCACGACTCTACCTCGTTGTAATCTTAATGCTTTAAAAATTTAAATGGTTTAAAAGATTTCACCACACAAATTGATACTGGCCAGTCACTTCAGCATTTTGAGACGGTGTACCTAATACCTACGACAAATAGGTTTTATCATTCATCATCATTGCCACACAAGGGTAGGACCTGGCAAGACATGCAGGAAGTCAATGGATGCAGGTTGCTTATAAACGTGCTTTTGTGGCATTCTTTGTGGAAGGCCTGTAGTCTGCTATTTATGAACGCCTGTAATGAACATGGTAACAATGATGATGATGGAAGTAGCATATATTATTTAGTTACAATAAAAAGTAAGAATTACAGCTATTCACAAGTCCACTGTTGAATATAGACCTCCCCCAAGCAACGCCACAAAGCACGGTCCTGAGCCACCTGCATCCATCGACTTACTGCACGTCTTACCAGGTCGTCGCTTCCTCTAGTACGGGGTTACCCTACACTACGCCTACCGGTACGAGGCTGCTACTCGTGAACCTTTTTTCGATAGCTACACTTAAAAAAATATTACTAAGTAATAGTATTGTCGGTTTTTGTAATCACATTGATGCATTTGTTAACGTACGTCGTAGTTTATTAGTAAGGGACGCTAATTGCAGTTTCCATCACCTTAGTCGTATAAATACTCGGGATCATTTTATTCTTAATCTACTTCATATTATGTTACCCAAATTTAAAAGTTATGTGTGCATATATATTATTATATTATGTTTTACATTCATATCTAGCGATCCATACATTACAACCCTTAAAATCCACTGCTGCTGCTAAACATAGGCCTCACCATATATTGCCCCATATTTTTATTTTATGTATTTATTCTTAGTTGTACACCTTAACTAAAAGGATTATTAAGGACTATCATCATAAAAATTCACATCCTCGAAAGGTAAGTTTAATCATAATCCTTGTGGCAAAAGGTTTTGTTTGAAAAACTTAGTACTATAATGAATTATATATGAATAGGAGACAAATTTTGGAACATTTTGATGTTACAAACTAACTCAAATGATTTACAGTTTGCATCAAGGCATTATGCAAACTGCTCCTGATTAGCTCTCGCCCTTGATACAACAATAATATTAGATTTTTACATGATAGGGTAAAAAACGAGCATACAGTCCCCTGTTAGTAAGCGGTTGCTGTGGCCCATAGTCATTTACATCTATCCTCGTTTACGAATCAAAATGCAGATACGTTGTTACCCGTGAGGACTAAGATGGAATGCCTCGTTTCCAGTAAAAAGGGTCTCCGGTTCTCTACACTCACTATACGAAACACAGCAGCATTAAGCTATTATTTTACGCTGGTACTCTGTGAGAGCGTGGTCCTTCCTCGGTCGTGCCGACCCATTCGTGCTACAACTATACTAAACTTCTAATATAACTGCAGCATGGCTCTACCACGTATAAATCCAAATTTATGAAATATATCCAAAATTTTGACTCTTGTAAATTCTGCTGTAATGTAAATTATTTTTTTTTTAAATTTAAAACAATTTAAGCTTTGTATGTTATTTATGGAATATTCAAATTAATGCTTCCTTTCCTTTATTTTTTTGTCCATAGGAATGTATTTGTAATGACTGGATTCTCATTATACATGTCGAAATATTTTTACTTCAGGATTGGGAAAAAGTTTTCTTTTTTAAGAAATTTTATTATTCACATCACATCTACGTAAATAGCTAATATTTAATAAAGTGTAACTTTAAAATTAATAAAATATTGTCGCAACAGACTCCATCATAAGGAATTTCAGAAAGTATGTACCTTCCATATATTTTCGTTTTACGTCGCCATATCATTAGTCTTTTTAGAGATATAGAGAATAATAATTTATTGACACAAAGTAAGGACTAAATTATTTATCTTGAAGATATTTGAGATAACTTATCTATACAATTTTATACACTAGCGTCTAAACTAGGCCGAGCCTGTATCTTAGACACCAGTAACTTCCAAAGGACGCCAATACTTACAGTTACAATGAGTAAGCAAGTATTGCAAAGATATAAAAAAAAAAAAAAAATATATATATATATATATATATATATATATATATATATATATATATATATATATATATATATCTTTGCAATACTTCATTCATACATTCATATATACACACACTAGCTTGCCAGGCAGACGTTGTTCTGCTCTTTTCGACGACCCTTTGTCATATTCTGTTAAAAATTATTTCTTAAATTAAATATTCACGGACCACCCAAGTATAGAGTGGTGAAGCGCCATCGTGTTGCAGCCACATGGTTTCAACAACTTCATCTGAAATTTTCATACTGGCGCAAGATTTTTGACAATAATACCTAAAATCTAGCTACATCAGTGATTTGAATCCAGCTGCTAATCCGTTGCAGTTACGATTATAATAAAACCATTATTATTAGCCCAGCGCTGGTCAGGATATTATTACCATAATATTCATACGATGTCCCAGAAGATATCATGTATAAAAAAATCTCAATAAATATTATATAAATAAGAGCTGACGAGATGAAAGTTATATAATTAAAAACATAAACTTTTCGTATCGTAGTCATAATACGAACTAAATTGTTGTCATACGTCAATGAATTTCAGTCCAAATTTTGCAAAATGACAGTGCCACTGAACCAAATTTGAAGCACTTGCGGCGAACGTTAAATAGATATTTAATACATGACTCAGTCAATTCAAACGTTCTCTGCTGTTATCAATTCTAGTGATCATTTTAGTATGCCTACTTTTTTGATTTCTCTCCATTATTTAAGAAACAAAATAACTAATGCACAAAATTTTATATAAAATTAAAAATTATATAATGATACCAAACTATTAAATATAAATAATTCCTGTGCTTTTTATACATGCATTCTGATTCTTAAAATGATAAATAAAGATATCCACACTCATTTAAGTTTCACTAAAAAGAGACAAATTCAAAAAATTCACTTAATAAATGCAAATGATATCATTCAACGTGCACCAAGAACTAGTTGTGGTAAAAGAAACTTGATGTTGGAACGAAGATAATTAAATGATAAACTTCTTAAAGATATTATGGAATCGCAGTCAAATGATTTGAAAAATTTTTTTACGTGGTAGAGCCATGCTGCAGTTATATTAGTAGTATAGTTGTAGCACGAATGGGTCGGCTCGACCGGGGAAGGACCACGCTCTCACAGAATACCAGCGTAAAATAGTGGCTTAATGCTGCTGTATTTCGTATGGTGAGTGTGGAGAACCGGAGACCCTTTTTTACTGGAAATGAGGCATTCCATCTCAGTCCTCACGGGTGACAACGCATCCGCATTTTGATTTGTAATGGAAGATAGATGTAGATGTCTATGGGCCGCAGCAACCACTTACCATCAGGTGGACTGTGTGCTCGTTTGTCACCCTATTCTATAAAAAAAAATGTAAGCTTCAAAAAATTACTAAAATATCATATTACAAAATCTATAAAATAACGGTCTTATATCAATAAGTATTTTACATATATTTAAAAAGGTGCAAATAAGGTATAAAGTTTTTTTTTATTGTTCATTACTAATTCGAATTAGAATAAAATATTACTAAATATGTATCTCAAGCCACTTCTTGTAACATTCTGCGCGTAGTTCGACTTCTGTGATTTTATCTCTCTCTCTGACGCTGTGACTGTTTTAACTGTAACAGATTTTGGTAGAACTTATAAATATTGTATGTACTCATGATAAGTGTATTTTTGTATTCTTAATGAGAATAAAGTTCTTAAGCCACAACTTAGAGAAACTAAAAGCGAGCTTACAATCATTCATCATCACCATTATAGCCTACAGCATAACAACTGCTGAATATTGGACTCCCCAATATATTGCCGCAAAGTACGTACCTGAACAACATGTGTCTATTGTCTTCCTGAATCCTTCCCTCCAGCTAGTAGGAGGAAATACAACATTACACTTATGCCAATACTTCGATGCCACTCGAAAACGTGCTCCCCTATCGGTTGTTGGTTCTTATAGCTATATGGCTATTGGCCATTGATTCTCAGCTTAATGATTAGTTGGACTATTTCAGTTACTCTTCTTCTTGTGTGAATATCCTCGGTAAAATACCCGAAGTCAAATATTTTTACAAAAATTGTCTTTACAAAATACTTTATGTCCCTAATGTGGGGAGACCTTGTAAGAAGTGGCAAGAAACTCACCAGTGGACAATTTTTCTTCCAACAGTTACAAAATAAATACCAACATAAATAGAAAAGAAACCGCATATCGTCCTGTGGGTGTCGTAAGAAGTAACAGAGGGAAACAAACCAAGAAATGGACAGCATTGTCTTATTAATAACAAATTCATATAAGAATTGAATGCCCGGTTTCAGTAAAAGAGTCTTATACTCTTTCTTTGGTATTTTTAATTATATTATGCTTAAAATTGCACTTAACCACAATTGCGTATCAGGTCAGGTCTTCGAATAAACATATGGGTCTAAAAACAAATAGAACAGAAATAAATAATATGATATTTCTGCGAACTAGAGCCTAATCTTGAGTTTCATTGTATTTTAGGACTCCAGGTAAAATATATTACGTTAATATTCCTTCATAACTAAACACAAGTGCTATATTGTCACACAACTTCAAACTGGCGAGTTGTAACTTAATGCTGTAAAATAAGTATATTAATCTATGGTAACCGCGGTTAACTATGACATATGGACGTTGAACATCTCAGTCCTGCCCGTGACCATGGGTGCTGTAAAGCTCTCGAAACGTCGGGTATTTAAAAAGTTAAATATACGCGATAAATTCCGTAAAAACTAGTATTATTTCAATACTTAACAGATTTTAGTCAAATTTGCACACCGTATGCAGTTTGGTCCAACTTGAGTGATAGGATAGTTTTTTGTCCATGAGTGATACACAATATAATGGAGAGAAATCAAAAAAGTAGGCATACTAAAATGATCACTAGAATTGATAACAGCAGAGAACGTTTGAATTGACCGAGCCATGTATTAAATATCTATTTAACGTTCGCCGCAAGTGCTTAAAATTTGGTACAGTGGCACTGTCATTTTGCAAAATTTGGACTGAAATTCATTGACGTATGACAACAATTTAGTTCGTATTATGACTACGATACGAAAAGTTTATGTTTGTAATTATATAACTTTCATCTCGTCAGCTCTTATTTATATAATATTTATTGAGATTTTTTATACATGATATCTTCTATGACATCGTATGAATATTATGGTAATAATATCCTGACCAGCGAGGCGCTGGGCTAATAATAATGGTTTTATTATAATCGTAACTGCAACGGATCAGCAGCTGGATTCAAATCACTGATGTAGCTAGATTTTAGGTATTATTGTCAAAAATCTTGCGCCAGTATGAAAATTTCAGATGAAGTTGTTGAAACCATGTGGCTGCGACACGATGGCGCTTCACCACTCTATACTTGGGTGGTCCGTGAATATTTAATTTAAGAAATAAAATCGAGATAGCGAAAGAAAAAAGTATATTTACTTGTGCTTTTTTATAGGATAGGGTGACAAACGAGCACACAGTCCACCTGATGATAAGTGGTTGCTGCGGCACTTAAACACCTACATTTATCCTCGATTACAAATCAAAATAATGCAGATGCGTTGTCATCCGTGAGGACTAAGATGGAATGCCTCCTTTCCAGTAAAAAGGACCTCCGGTTTTCTACACTCACCATACGAAACACAGCAGCATTAAGCTACTATTTTACGCTGGTATTCTGTGAGAGCGTGGTCCTTCCCCGGTCGTGCCGACCCATTCGTGCTGCAGCTATACTACTAACATAACTGCAGCATAGCTCTACCACGTATAAAATGTGTAATTATTAAATAAAAAATTATGAATTCTAATCAATGATATTATACTTATAATATCATTGATTCTAATGGTTGTTTTGAATATCCTCTAATTTACTTTAACTTAGATCTTGTTATGAAAAAATACCTCACATTCATAGTGTTATACCTCATTTATATCGTCATTAAATAGGTAAGTTCTTTTAAATAAGCGGTGTTTCATACACGGCAGTTTTTTTGGTAGTACTTTTTTTAAAAGCAAGGCTCTGAAGGTTCAAATAATTTTTCGTTAGACTTAAAAGACATTGAAAGGAGTTCCAATAATCGTAAGCCATGGTACCCACTGTCATAAAAACTTTTGTAGTAATGATACATCTCCTAGAAGCAACTAACTAAAAAAACTTTATTGTTTTAAAATGTGTACCAATTTTATCTAATTGCCTATTTATTACAAATTTTGGTATTTTCTTCAAAAATACTCAAATAGTCATAACTTTTAAGAAGATTAAGTTAGAGCTCTGTCACACAGATATTCTTTACTGCAAATAACCCCAACTATCGTCCTGTTTCGATTGATCCAAGCTTTTGTACCCCACCTGTATAATAGTCAATAAGCTCCTTAGCCCCGAGTCGGATAAAGAAAATAGGTAGAACTTTTGCTAGATTTCGTCTGTAATATAGGTACGAATGTTATGTAACATTTATTTCGAACTGAAGATAAGAATTTAGCTGTATTACTCTTATTGTACGCTATTACTTAAAACTCAATTTTAAGTTGTGTTATTACAGAAGGCGGCACGAATGGTGCCATGTTTCGCATGGTAAAAGTAAAAAGAAAATTTCAGCCTAGATTCGCAATGACTCAAGAAATCAGCACGTAAACGCGGTTCAGTAAGGAAATTGGTCTGTAGTTTTTAATATTATGGTTGTCACCCTTCTTATACAGGACAAACAAAAAGATCTATAAAAACTCGCCAAAAAAAAACATAAAGCTGATGTGAAACTTCAAAGTTCCGGGAAGTATGCAGTTTTATATCATAGTCTAGACGGCTTCCACCATTACGCAAGCATTACGTATATATAGATATCATAACACGCATATTTTTTTTTTTAGAACAGCGTATCTTTCAGCGACTTTATATTACCAATTTTGTAAGTTTATATGTATGTGAACTAAGTGGTAAGACCCATTTCTGTCTGCGAGATCGTCTGAGTAATCACTTTCTTATCTAGTACAGGTATAAATAAAAGCTGTAAGGCATTTCATCTCAGTTCGTAGAGGTGACAACTTACAACTTAGCCGCAAGTTTCCGTGAGCTGCACTGGCTACTTACCATCTTCATTTGGACTGTAAATTCGTGGGATACTTCAGTTTTAGAAACGTAATTTAGTAACGAAACGAATTCTCATAGTTTAGTTAGCTAGTTGTTATAAATAACATTAAAAATAATAGTTCTGAGCATTCTATGGGGCTATGTATTATTTATATTAGAAGAGAGGGTCCGAATCAAGAGTGCCGACGCCGGGCCTGGCTATATAGGAGGGCGGCTAGCGTCACTCAGTTAATATTTGTTTGGCCAAAGGCCATTAAAATCTTTTTAAAAAATCAATCTGATATATATATATATATATATATATATATATATATATATATATATATATATATTGGTGGAGCGTCGAGCCTAAGGTTGCCGAAGTCTAATTCCCCGAGCTGTCTCACCGTGCGTAACGCATGAAATGGGCTCGACTTTAAACCAAAACAAACGCGGTTAAATTCAAACACCATTAGAGGTTCCTTTGGGTTGAAACGATATAAAATGCGTTGGAATCTACGGTCGCATTCACGGACCCCTATGCAAAGAAACATTTGGCGAATATCGGCGGATAGTGCTATACTAAACAAACGAAAATTGACTATTATATTAAATAAACTGCCCTGTAAATTTTGCCCACTATAGAGGATATCGTTAAGCGACAGGTGAGTGCTAGTTTTAGCACTAGCGTCGAGCACTACACGTAATTTAGATGTAAGTTTGTCCTCTCTAATGACTCCGTGGTGTGGTATAAAATACGACGGTGTGTCTTCGTAGTTATCTAATTTCGAAGCTACGAGTGATATGTAACCTTCTCTTATATATTCATTAATGACGCCGTCATAAGCTTCTTTTAACTAGGGTGAAGAGAGCATCCTACGTTCCAAGCTGTAGAAACGTTTTTCCGCCATTTGACGCGAATCGCCGAGAGATAAAACATCTCCTTTAAAGGGTAGCGCTACGTTATATCTACCGTTGCGATCACGAACGGTCGTGCGGACGTAAATTTCCTCGCATAATCTGTCATCTGAGTTAGCTATGGGTGGGACGTTCACCTCCTCCATCTCCCAAAATTTGCGGACTAACGACTCGAGCGGTTCGACAGCCATACCACAATAAGAGGTTGCCGAAATACTATCCATGATGGGGGCGGAGCCAACGATAACATAGCCTAATACGGTTTCCAGTGCGTAAGGCGCGGTATGCGAAGAGTTGCCCCTGACCTTATTGTTTAACAAAAGATGAGGGAAAAACGATGCTCCAATGAGCATGTCTATGTTTCCAGGAACGGCGTAAGTGTCGTCCGCTAGAGTCAAATTTTTAAATTCAATCATTGCCGAGGTGTCAACCAAAACGGTTGGCAGCCGTTCAGTGACCCTATCCACTACTAGTGCATTTATATCAAAGTTAACATTACGATCTATCCGAGAATAAACTTTTTAATTTATATATCCCTGGGTAGCTTTACTAGTACCTCCGATGCCTTTGACTACGGGACATGAAAGTGACCTATTTATTATTAAGCCTTAGCGCTGACAACATTGTCGCGTTATAAAACTATTTTGGGCTCCGCTGTCCAGCAGTGCACGGACGCTTTGTTCGTTTCCACGCGAATCCCTAACCAAAATACGCGCCGTACCCAGTAACACGGTTGAAGGAAGTTGTGCTCCCATATTTGCCAATGAGCACAGAGCGACATCACCAGGTCGACCGCTAGAATCGTTGATTTTAGTAGGGGTGAATTCCTTATCCGCTTTACTTGACGCTGCTATGTTGCTATTTTCAAAATGTAATAGCGTGTGATGTTTCCTGGCGCACTTGCTACATACGGAACTCGAATTGCATTTTGCAACTAAATGCTTATCACTTAAGCAGTTCAGACATAGGTTGTTTGTCTTTACTAATTTATAACGTTCGCTTGGTGAATATTTACGAAAAGTCACACAATTATATAAATTACCGTGTTTATCTTTATATACGATGCAAGCATGCTGAAGTGATGCTGACGTAGCGGTTACGTAAGTTAACGACCCTGCTATTTTAGATGGTTGAGTCTTTCTACGGTCGACGCACCTTTTAATCTCCTGTTTAACGTTCCGAGAGCGCTGCATCACCTTTATTTGATCTCGCACGAACAATGCTAATGAATGAAAGGAAGGCATCTCCGAGCTACGATGCTCCATTTCAAACGCACGCACGATGTCGGGGTCCAATTTCTTTAGTGCAATATGGAGAAACACCACGTCCATAAGGTAATTAAATTTCAAATTCTTAAGTGCAGCCATTGATGCCACAAATTTATCTAAAAACTGCTCTAAGCCGTTGATGTTCGCGGATGATATAGGTTTAAGATCGAATATCTGGTTCAAATATTCGGAAGCTAACATTCTCCTATTTTCATATTTAAGCGTTTCGAATATTAACAAGTAATTGTTTGCTGTAGGTGTAAAACCCGAGCAAATAGACTGTGCCCTGCCACTAAGTTTACTAATTAAATAATATAATTTTTCAGCGTCCGATAACGATGGGTTATTGTATATATTGTTTTGAAAACTACTGAAGAAGAAGGGCCATGTCTTAATATCACCATTGAATACCGGAATATCTATTGGCGGCAACCTAATTGAGTCGCGTGGACGTGCCTGTATTTCCGGCTTTGCTTCGTTTTGAGATTGTAAGAATTTCGCCGTCCTTTTCACGCGACACAACATATCTTCAAATGCTAGAAGCGGTTGGTAATTCACTATGTATTTCGGGTCGATTTGTAATTCCAAATGAAATAATTTGGTCTAATATTCTTTCGTAATCCGTCCGCAAAGAATCCACCGTTTCAATTTCATTCAAAAAAGCTTCCCGCACTGCCTCCACATTGATGTTCTTTATGTGATCACTAATACTTTGTATACGTGAAAAAAGTATGTCCCTCTTGGTATAAAGCGTTTTAATTTTAATTTCATTTCCACTAACTGCCATTTTAAATTATTGTAATAAAGTTATATTAATCACAATTAATCTCACAACGCACAAATAATGAAGAATGGACACTCGTATGCCGTATTACGTAATTAAATCGAACACCTGTTACAGTGAGTCAAGGTGACGCGTGTCGCTCGCTAAACTCAATATATTTTTATCAAAATTGTCGGGTAAGCATACAAAATGATTGCTATTACACTGTTTCAATTATTTAAGCGACTAATAAGCTTCAAATTTAAACCAATTACAAACACTATTTAAATGAATAATTCTGCTTGCGAGTACCTAACCAAAATTTAAATTTAAACGAACACTATTTAAGACTATTCCATAAATTAGAGTGCATTATCTAAATAATTAATTTAATAATTCGACCAGAAAATGGTTGAACGACTACTAAACACCAGTCCAAATCCTGCCGAAGTGACCATAAAATGGTGGAGCGTCGAGCCTAAGGTTGCCGAAGTCTAATTCCCCGGTCGAACCTTAAAACCTATTACGCGAGCTATTAATCTATATGGACTGTATCTACTAAATGTTTCTACACTTATATAAACGGCAACTATAGCATGCGGTACAATGCACTCGCTCTTCCCTAACACGAACTATTATTTGCCAAATCGATGAAAGGAATCCTGCTTGATTAGGAGAAAACAAAATTGGAGCGGGTTAAAACACAATTATATCAAGCAGGCAATACAAGCATATTATTAGGAATATTGACTCACCGGGGTGTCTCTTCTCTGCTGTTGGGCACTATAGCTGCGACTTCTGGAACTTCTTCTGGACGTACACTCTGGAGAGAGGCGGTGCGCGACTATATCTCACACGAGGTGAGGCGGGTTTCCTGGAGCTTGACTACTTCCAGGCTAAAGCGGTTCTACTAGCGGTGTGGTTCCAACTACGAGCGCGGCGGGAAGAGAGCTCTTTAGGACACTATTATCCTAGGCGGTGTGTTTCCAACGACGAGCGCGGCGGGAAGAGCGTGCGCGTCGGTCGCGCGTGCCTTTTATACCTTCGGTTGTGATGATTACGTGATATTCTAGAATCATCTTCTTTCCCCTCCCACCCCACCACCCCGATGTGTCGATAAGAGGGTATGAATGATATCGTTTTGGAAAGGGATAACCGATTTGGCAGCCTACCGTCAAAATAAATAAATACGAATGTTGGTCGTGGTTTTCCGCGCAACCATATATATGTATATATATATATATATATATATATATATATATATATATATATATATATATATATATATATATATATATATATATAACTTCAATGTGAAGAAATATATTATATTTCCTCACATTGAAGTTAAATAAAATAAATTAAAAAAAACAACGGATGAATCTTCTTTCCAGTGATTAACTTTGTGTGTATGCGTGCGTGTATGTGTGCGTGTGCGTGCATGTGGGCATGCGGGCGTGCGAGCGTGCGTACGTACGTGAGTGAGTGTGTTTGTGCGTGCGTGTGTGCGTGCGTTCGAACGTGCGACGTGCGTGCGTGCTTGCGTGCATGTATGCATTCGTGCGTGTGTGTGTGTTTGTGCGTGCATGCGTGCGTGCGACTACCAAGTCGTTCATTAAAATTTAATCGAATTTTAATGAACGACTTGGTAGTCTTATTAAATCCTTGTAAGTATATAAAAGATCATGTTGAATTCCTGTTATTTTTTAAACTTTTATTTTATTTTAAAACCAAAAAAAATGTTAGCTTACGTACGTAATGTAGCTTACGGTGCGGCTTCAAAGTCCGCAGAATATAACAAGTAAATTATCCATCTATAGATGAAAAAGTCTAATGCAAATAAACATATACCGAATATTAGCTTACGAACAAAATTAAAACTCGGTTTACACAATTCCGGATTTAATTTTTATATTAGATTAGCTGTAACATGCATGCGAGTATGACAGTGGTCGGATATATAAGAGTATAGGGAGGACTTAGAAAGATGGATGAACTCTGTCAGCGAAAATATGCGTAAGAAGGGAGTGAGTAAGGGACGTCCAGTAGAGGAGAATGGAAGATGAAAACTTGCAATGCCGACTCTAAGTAACTTGGGTAAGGGCACAAAGAAGAAGATTAGCAGTAACATATATATTTGAGAAAGAATAAACCATCACCAACACATGTATACCTCTTCGGAGCTGTCTCAGGACATTTATTTATTGATATTAAACAAATATTATCCTTCAAAGTGTAAAATCAGGATCAGGAAGTTCAAGGTCGTTCAGCAAGTTATGGAGTTTCTCGGCTTTATAAAATTCGAAATAAAGATATCCATAAAAATATAGCCTGAAGAATCGATGTGGAAGAAAGGTTCTTAAATAGCATTTGAGCAAGAGATGTAGAAAATTGATGGATGTGGGTGGATCGGGATAGCATTTTGAGGCATTTTTGGGGGAGTCCTATAATCTATGCTGGACTGGTGAAAGGCTTATATATGATGATGATATTCAATATTTTTTACCTGTTATATTCATTGTTATAATTATTTTATAAAGTGTAAATACATGTTTTCTTAAAAAGATAATAAATTCGTGACAGGTATTGTTGACTATATTATAGTACCAAGTATAGCACCACAACGATGCCATCTACGGAGTCGACCGCAAACGTACTTTAAATGAATTATAGGTTTATTTATAGCAAACGCCGCAAATTTATTATTGGTTAAATGAGACCTCAATTAAATTAAATTTCATGTAAAAGTAAAAAAGTAAAGTTACAGCCTATATACGAACCACTGATGGGCACAGGCCTGCCCTCATTTCTGAGAGGGTTTTAGGGCAAGGAAGTGTCCACCACGCTGCCCCAATGCGTGTTGGCGAATTTCACATGTCTTCGAAATAATTTTTCTTATTCCTCAGACATGCAGGTTTCCTCACGATGTTTTCCTTCACCACCGAGCACGTGGTAAATCAGCACTTAAAATTGCATTTAACAATTTCATTGGTGCCGGCGGGGATCGAACCCGGGTTACTCGCGTTCTGTTGTATTTACAGCGAGCGTTGACCATCTGAGCTACCACGGCTCTAAATTTCATGTACGTATAAATTTTCATTTGATATCATTTTGTTATCTAGAAACATATTTTTATAGATGATGGGGCAAACGAGCAAGCGACCCATCTAATAGTATGTGTCTACTGCCAACCACGAACAACTGCAACAACAGGGGAATTACAGGTTCGTTGTTAGTCCTCTTGAAAGGAGTAAGCTCGTTTTTTTGAAGCTCCCTAAGTCGTATCGTTCCGGGAAAATCGCCGGTGGTAAACTAAACGATATTTTGTAAGTGACAGTAGCCTATTAGTAGGTGAAGACCGCGATCTCAAAAAGTAATGGGAATGAACCACTATAACACAAGCATACCAGCGCACCAGGAGTGGTTAAAGAAAATATACATAAGCAATGTTAGCCGTAGAAGTATTTTATCATATGCGAGCAGCTATGCAGATCTAGAGAAAGAGCTAAAATGTCCATTGTGATGGCTGCTATGGCTGTAGTTTACTGCTAAGCACTGTGTATTCAATGTATAGAAGGGGTTGCTTAGCTGTAAACAATTTCACTTCTTCTGGGCGGAGCGGAGTACATAATTTCCCAGATGAGTGTTATTTTTACGCATTAAAGGTCCGCGATCAGTTAGAATATGCAGACGCGTTAAGAAACAGAACCAGTACATCCTTGAGTTGCTTAGTCACAGGATGGACATGTGCTTTTTAAGACAACATTGTCTATTTAGGAATCTTGCCAGAATGCGCAATTTATTTTTACTTAATCCCATGGATTCTGAAGCGAATTTACGATCAAAAGTCCGGATTAAGGTTTTAGGCTGTTTTAAGCCTAGTATGTCAGACCAGATCTTAAGTTATTTATTGTGATAAAGAGTTTCAAGACCAATCATCATCATCATCATCATCATTACAGCCCTTCACAAGTCCACTGCTGAACATAGGCCTCCCCCAAGTAATGCCACAAAGCACGGTCCTGAGCCACCTGCATCCATCGACTTCCTGCATGTCTTACCAGGTCGTCACTCCATCTAGTGGGGGGTCGCCCTACACTACGCCTACCGGTACGAGGCTGCCACTCGAGAACCTTTCTTCCCCATCGGTTATCGGTTTTTCGAGCTATATGGCCGGCCCATTGCCACTTCAGCTTACTAATCCGTTGGGCTATGTCGGTCACTCTGGTTTTACTGCGGATATCCTCATTTCTGATAATGATTTCTTATATTTACGCGAACACTACACATTGAAATAATACTAGTTTTTACGGAATTTATCGCGTATATTTAACTTTTTAATTACCCGACGTTTCGAACGCTTTACAGCACTCATGGTCACGGGCAGGACTGAGATGTTCAACGTCCATATGTCATAGTTAACCGCGGTTACCATATATTAAAATTTAACTTTTGTTCCAATCTATGCAGTATGAACTTATGGTACCTTGAAGTCTTGCAGTTGTATGCTTGGGTTGGGGATTTAATTTTATTTATTATAGGATCCCAAGCAGATGGTAGCACCCAGCCATCTTCTCTATTGAAATTAGGATGTTTTTTGATTTCAATAGCCTCGCGAATCATCCTTGGAAGGAATCGGTGTTCTTTAGCGAGGATCTGTGGTCTATCAAATCTGATGTAGTGACGGGGGCGATCCTGTACGTGTTCACAGACTGCAGACTTCCCGGAGCGTCGATTCTTCACATCAGCTATATGTTCTTTAACGCGGGTTTTTATTGATTCTTTTAGTTTGTGCTATGTAGGAGAGACCACATTCACAATCAAGCTTGTACACTCCTGCATCTTGCAGAGGGACATTACACTTGACCGATGGTAAAAACTGACCAATCTTCTTCAGCGGCTTGAAGTATGTTTTGATGGAAGCGCGCTTCAAGATATAGCCAATCTTGTCAGTGACTCCTCTAACATATGGCAGTACAGCAGGTACACGTTCGACTGTGGCCGGCTTCACTCGTTCACTGTGACGTAGGCGCGGAACTCGAAGCTTGTTGTCATGCAAAACTTGCTTGACATGGTGGAGCTCTGCAGCCAGGTGTTTACTGTCACAGATCCCTCGTGCTCTCTGAAACAAAGATTTACCCACGGTAGCTAACTGTGAAGGATGGTGGTGAGAATCACCGTTTAAATATCTATCTGTATGGGTCTTTTTTCTATACACAGTATGGCTCAAGGTGTTATCAGGATTCCGAATTACTAACACATCTAGAAAAGCTAAGGAATTGTTTGCCTCTAACTCCATTGTGAACTGAATTTTAGAATTTATAGAATTAAGATGGTCTAAAAATGCAGTTACTTTATCTAAAGGTAGAATTGTGAAAGTGTCGTCTATGTACCTGCTGTACTGCCATATGTTAGAGGAGTCACTGATAAGATTGGCTATATCTTGAAGCGCGCTTCCATCAAAACATACTTCAAGCCGCTGAAGAAGATTGGTCAGTTTTTACCATCGGTCAAGTGTAATGTCCCTCTGCAAGATGCAGGAGTGTACAAGCTTGATTGTGAATGTGATCTCTCCTACATAGGACAAACTAAAAGATCAATAAAAACCCGCGTCAAAGAACATATAGCTGATGTGAAGAATCGACGCTCCGGGAAGTCTGCAGTCTCTGAACACGTACAGGATCGCCCCCGTCACTACATCAGATTTGATAGACCACAGATCCTCGCTAAATAACAACGATTCCTTCCAAGGATGATTCGCGAAGCTATTGAAATCAAAAAACATCCTAATTTCAATAGAGAAGATGGCTGGGTGCTACCATCTGCTTGGGATCCTATAATAAATAAAATTAAATCCCAACCCAAGCATACAACTGCAAGACTTCAAGATACCATAAGTTCATACTGCATATGTAGATCGGAACAAAAGTTAAATTTTAATCTATGGTAACCGCGGTTAACTATGACATATGGACGTTGAACATCTCAGTCCTGCCCGTGACCATGAGTGCTGTAAAGCGTTCGAAACGTCGGGTAATTAAAAAGTTAAATATACGCGATAAATTCCGTAAAAACTAGTATTATTTCAATCCTCATTTCTGAGTCTATCACGCAGTGAAACTCCGAGCATAGCCCTCTTCATAGCTCGCTGAGCGACCTTGAGCGTCCTCATACGGGCCGCAGTGAAGGACCACGTCTCAGATCCGTAAGTCATCACTGGCAACACGTACTGGTTATACACTTTAGTTTTCAGAGATTGAGGTATACCAGACGAGAAGATGTGTCGTAATTTCCCGAACACTGCCCAGCCGAGTTGAATCCGTCGATTGACCTCTCGGTCGAAGTTGGACTTACCTAGTCGGACTATTTGTCCCAGGTAAACGTACTCGTCAACAACTTCGAGCATAGTGCTCCCAACAACTACCGGCATAGGTGTGACATGGACATTAACATTATCTTTGTTTTGTCCATGTTCATCTTAAGACCTTGGGAGACACCATTGAGGTCATTGAGCATAGTGCTAAGGTCCTCCAGCGATTCTGCCATAAGGACTATATCGTCGGCAAATCGAAGGTGAGTTATGTACTCGCCATTGATGTTAATACCGTATCCTTTCCAGTCCAGTAGCTTAAAAACATCTTCCAACGCAGCGGTGAAGAGTTTCGGGGATATAACATCACCCTGTCTTACACCTCTCTGCAGTTGGATAGGTTTCAAACTCCGGTTCTGTACTCGGATAGTCATCGTAGCCTTACTGTACAAACACTTCAGCACTTCAATATACCGATAGTCAACTAGGCACCGCTGAAGAGACTGTAGCACCGCCCAAATTTCGACGGAATCAAAGGCTTTCTCATAGTCCACATACGCCAGGCAAAGTGGCAGATTGTACTCTTCGGACTTCTGTACAATTTGCCGAAGGGTATGTATGTGGTCTATGGTACTGAAGCCTTTTCGGAAACTGGTTTGTTCGGGAGGCTGGAAGTCGTCGAGTCTGCGTGCGAGACGATTCGTAATGACTCTCGAAAACAGCACGTAGACGCGGCTCAGAAGGGAAATCGGTCTGTAGTTCTTCAAGAGAGCGTTGTCGCCTTTCTTAAAGAACAAGACCACCGCGCTTCTGCTCCACGCCTCTGGAGTAGTGCCACCATGGAGGACGGAATTGAAGAGCTTCTGAAGGACCTCAAGTACCGGTGTTCCACCCGCTTTCAGAAGCTCCGCTGTAATTCCATCCTCGCCCGGGGTCTTGCCGTTTTTAAGGTGGTGGAGAGCCATTCTAATCTCGCTCAGACTGACGTCCGGGATATCATCGGAATAGTGTCGGATAAGACTTGCTCTTGGATCGTTACTCAAACTTGCGTGTGGCTCCAACGATGATGTTGTACAGCTGCCCATAGAACCTCTCAATCTCACTCAGAATCTCAGGTGTCCCGGAAACGATGTTGCCACACTCAGTCTTCAGCCTTGACAGTTGGCTCTTTCTGGCAGACAGATCTCTGGCAAAGACTTTGGAGCCCTGGTTCCGCTCGATCGCTTCTTTAATACGAGCAGTATTAACGTTGCGTAAATCTCGCCGCATGCATTTGGAGATCTGTCTGGTCCTTATTTCATCTCGATTGCAGCCTCATCACCCGTATAACAGCCATGAGATTAAGAGTGTGATCGGAGAGTTTTTGTGTTCTTCTGCGGCGGGTCTTGCAGAACTTAGCTCCGACCGCATGGAGAGTTTCCACGAGCTTGTCATTCATATCGTCCACTGCATTGCAATCCTATAGGCACTGAAAGCGGTTTTGTAACACGAGCTGAAAGGTTTCGGGATTCTGGATTAGAGCACGAGGGGGACGGAGCGTTGACTTCATTAGACGTAACCTCTCCAACTTAACATTTAGGTTCAGTGTGCCCCTAACGATTCGGTGATCGCTGCCTCTAACAAGACCAATTGGGCTAGGCATTTTGAGATTCCACAAAATGGCTTGATCCAAATTGATTGATACTTGATACTATTTGAGCTCTCCCGTGCGTGCTTGTCAGCAAGTTCATTGCCTACACTACCCGAGTGACCAGGAACCCATTTTAAGATAACCCTGTTGTTACATGCCAGAGCGTTAAGACGGTTCAGGCAATCTCCAACTAGCTTGCAGTTCACTAACTTTGACCTCAGTGCCAGCAGTGCTGTTTGACTATCAGATTTGACGTAGTGCATTTGCAGATTGAATTACGTACACTGAAAAATAGAGGTAAATCTATACAAATTCATACTAAGTTGAATTTGGGGTGTTCCAAAGAAGTCTAGCGGTTTGAATCGTCGGCGACCGAGCTCTTATTGATTGGGTTTACTCACACTGCGAAGATATGTTGCATCTCTTTGCTTTATCACGGGAAGAGCTCTGAAGAATTGTTCAGACTAATTCCAGTCACATCACGATAAATCTCCGGTTCTCTACACTGACTGTGAAACCGTGGTCCTTCCACGGTAGAGCTAACCCATTAGTGGTACAACTATATTAGTAATATAACTGCAGCATGGCTCTACCACGTATAAAAGTGATAAATGAAAAGGAGCTTCAAATAAAATATCTTTGAAGAATAGTTTTATAATTTTTTTAATAGAATAAAGAGGGCAATCTACCACACAGCCAAACTAATGGTAAGTAGATGCTGTGGCCCATAGGCATTTACATCGATCCTCTATTAAGAATCAAAATTCAAATGCGTCTCTGGTTTTCTACACTCACCTATCGAATCATAGTAGCATTGATCGAATATTTTACGCTGTTATTCTGTGAGATATAATTATAAATTAAAAAAAAAACTAAACTAAACTGTGAAAATTAACACTAATATTTGTTAAAACATTAAAAAATCTTTAAGACTGCTTTCTATTAATTCCTATCTGTAAATTATCGGTGAAAAAATTTAAGTCATAAATATTGATAAAAATTTACCTTGTAGTGGTGGTATTAGAACATCCACTACCCCAAAATAACCGTGGGTATCGTAAGAGGCGACAGAGGGAAACAAATCAGGAGATGCGCGGTAGCGTCTCCCTAACAAACTAAAAATAAATAAACTGCGGTTGACAATCCGCTTGCCAAGCGTGCCAACTATAGCAAATTCCCCCTATGAGGTAATCTACGGTGGAGGCCTATATCAGGGGTAGACTTTAATAGGTTGTTACAGTAACGGTAACGAATACAGACTGCATGAACATGGTTATGTTTATTGTTCATCTGAATTTAATGTTGGAAAAATAGGATTTAAATTTATTTAGTCTAAAAACAGATATCGATCCTAGGTTGCCGTTTCAAATGAAATATTTAAGTAATCACTAGGCTTTAAATCCTAAGCACCACAGCTGTTAATTTATTGTTACACGAACCGTTGGTTATATAAAATATGCTATACATTAAGCTTATAAATTATGCTATTTATACGGTCCAGAATAGCAAACTAAAACATTACTTCCACTCGTCAGATTTTTCTATATGTTAGAGTTAATAAATGGTAATTATTAGTTGTATCTTAGTAGGGAGGAAGAAAAACTGTGCATCTTAGTTTTGTCAAATACGCGTAATGTATACCGTTGGTCAATATAATGGAGTGCGAATAATTTATGCAAACTAAATACGGGGCTGTCCAGTTAATATTGAAGGGTTAAGGGAACAGTATTTTGCTACTCGATACTCTAAGGGGTTATTGACAAAAGGAATTTTTAATTGCGTTGCGAGGATTATGATTAAAATATGAATTATTTTGTAACACAATTTTCTATATAGTTTATTCCAAATTATAAAAAAATCATAAAGAAAATATATTTGACTGACTAACTAGAAGCCTTGTGTGATCTTGTATGATTGTAGGAATAAAATAAGAGTAAATTTACGTACCACTGCTAGGTACAGTCCTCCTCCCAATTCTGAAAGGGTTATGTATTGATGGCCGTGAAGTATTTCTGGCATTTTCTTTAGCCGCCTGAAACAGAACCCATGGGATGGTATTTTATATAAAAGCAAGGTTGTCAAACGAATATAAAGTTCACCTGTTGCTAAGTGGATGTTTTAATATCTACATCTGTCCTCTATACAGAATCAATGTAAGCTTTAAGGTCCTTAATTGAGTTCCCAGTTACCAGTAAAAAGAGTCCGTGGTTCTTGACACACACCACACGTAACCTTATGTTCTCGCGTATAATATATACAACATAATGCTGCTATTTTACGCTAATATTATGCACGAGCATGATCCTCCATCGATTTACCCAACTGATTTTTGCTGAAAATGTAATTATGTTGCATAATTATGTTAGCTCTACCACTTAAAAATTTCGGTGTTGGTTTCTCTTTCACAGCCACCACATGGTGCTTTTTTTTATGCCATTTTGTGCTGTAGGTAAATACCAAAACAAAATAAAAAGGACAGTTTAGTCTCTGCGAAGTGTGCATACTTTACTAAGTTATATCTTATACGCTGTCAAAGTAATTACAGCAATTAAAGTAAAAGCACGCCAAACAAGTGAGTGACAAATTAATATCCATGATAATGTAAAGGAAGTAAAATTATAAACGACAGCACTTTAAACTCTAGCGAAGCACTCAGCTTTTAGTATGTACCTTTTATAGGCGAATATTTTCTTTGAGTAGATACTGTCTATAATAATACAGTTTTAAAACAAGTACGTATGTGATATACGTCACTGTATGTATGTATGTTTGTAAAGATTATAAATATATGAATATATGACAGATATCACCACGAATTTTCTAATGCTAAAGACAAACATCGTGAAACCTCCATATCTAAGAAACTTGAATATTTTGATTATGTATTAGCTTTCCCTATACCCTTAGGGGCAAAAGGATGACATATGTTTTTCCTGCTCCTGCTCTATAACTCTTTTAAAAACGAGGAAAGGAAAATGAGGCCTTAGGCCAGCTGCTGCCATGAAGACTATTATATACTTTATTTTCATCAAGATTGCGTGTATTTGAAAGCACAAATGTAGGTTTCAAGATTTATTGTGTTGTGATTGCCATTTTGGGTCTAACAATGCTTCCTAGCCTACCATATCTTATCACGGACGCAATATAATCCGATATGTTTGCCCATAATCACGCTTACATTTCTCGACCGCATCTTATGCTTGTCTACCGCTAGCAACGATTCGATAAACAAGCGTCGCGTAACTGAAAGGTTTAAAGTAGCGTATCGGCAAAATATTTGCAATTTCCTGAAAATGTATCAAGTCTCCAGTCCAGAATTGAAAACATTCCGATGTTGCCTTTCGTAATTAATAGAGTATTTGTACGTACATATACAGAGTAGTAGCAGTAATAACAACTTAATGCTGCTGTGTTGCGTTCGGTTATTGTAGATATCATATTTTTAGTAAATATTTAAAATTATGTTTAATTCTAAAATGAAAAATAATAAAAGGTGAAAATCATTAATTTAGATCTTCATAAATCATTAAAAAACAAATTAATATATATATTAATAATATAAAAATAAGAATTTTTATATTTACATACATTAATACTTTAATTCAAGGTGCGATATAAATAAATAAATCACTTTTTATATAAAGATATGTACGAGTTTGTCCCGGATAAGTTACAAATAATTGCATCTTTCCACATCTACTCTCTTGTTACGATAAGTAAAGAATAATTGATCATGTCTTTTATTCTCTGAATATTCATAATATGGGATTAAATTATTACGCTCATACATTGTTAAATAGCGGCGCATAACAGTCACCGTCGCAATACGCGCACCAATTGTATTTAGTAATTGATTTCAGCGGTGGTGCGGTGGCAATGGTTCGTTACGATTTCCTCTCTTTTGTTTCTCTACTTTAATTTAAAGAGCAAATTTAAAATTATCATTTACTATGGTAGATATTACGTGCCAAACTGCAGCTATGAAATAGTTGTAGCACGAATGAGTCGGTTCAACCGGGGAAGGACCGCGCTCCTATAGAATACCAGAGTGAAATAGCTGCGTATGGTCACTGGAAAAGGAGCATTCCATCATAGTCCTCATGGGTGGCAAAACATCTGCATTTAAATTCTTAATCGGAAATAAATGTAGATGTCTACATTTTTTTTGCTGGGAAACAGCAACCACTTACCATCAGGTGGACTTTGTGCTCGTTTGTCACCACCATTTAATAAACAATGTCATAAGACTCCTTTTCTTTCTAAGGATTCCTACGGGTGGGTAACACGCAAGCAATTTCTGATATGTAGCTATTTTTGCCACCAAATATGATCGCACTGCTGTGTTTCGTTTTCAAGAGTCTATATACTTTAGAGCCAGTACAAATATAAGCTGTGAGGCATTCCATCTCAGTCATCAGAGTTGACAACTTTTTGAATGTGCTGCCAGAATTATTTATAATTTAACAAGTTCATAAATTTACACGCATGCCATATATAAAATAAAACTAGTCTAGGGAGAAGTGTCCACCGCTTTTGCAAAGCACTCTTTGATTTGGGACCGCATAAACTATTTTAGCAGATGACATAAGAAATTCTTTCTTTTTTATATAGCATAAAGGTGATAACAAGCACATTCTCCAGCTGCTGGTAAGTGGGTGCTGTGGCCCGTAGACATTTGTAAACGAGAAGCGTTGTCAACTCCAAGGACTAACATGAAATGCCTCCTTTCCAATTATAAAAGTTATTATAAAAATGGTATCCAGTTCACTCACTGTATGAAACACAGCAGTATTAAGATATTATTTTACGATTATATTACTACTCTAGGAGAGAGTGGTCTTCCACTGTCGAGCCAACCCATTCGTAGTACTGCCAAAATAATAGTCCTCTAGACGAACTTTCGGTCACGGCGGCCTGCCTGAACGGATACTAACCATCTGCGCAGGACAGGATTACAGTGTCTAAGTGTATGCGCAAGCACAGGTGTAATTTCTATTCCCTCACTTGCATAATTTGATGGAACGGAAATTCGACACGACCAGAGAGAGATTAAGCGCAGGACCAACGCCTTACGAGATTTTTGAGGCGCAGGGGTTAAATACCGTCAACTTAATGACCCCGAGGTGCTGTGAACTGAGAATTTCATGACAGAAATACCCAATAACTGATTTTGGCCCAACCCGGGATTCAAACCCGGGATCTCATGATCAGTAATCGTGTTCACGACCACTAGACTAACGAGGCATTACAACAGGCAGTCTAAAATAAAAAACAAAACGTAAAGCGGCCTTCTTCATTTTTTTTGTAACTCTTAATTTTGTTACTTTTAATTTTTAATCCTGAAACTTTCTTTTGTTAGCCATCTGTACCATCTCTGCATAGGGAGGACGACTCACTAGGCCATGCCTCAAAAGAGACAGCTGATCTTTTAGGCTCTCTTTTTTCGTCCAACTCGACTCTCACGATAGGGGGAAAACACCGCTGACTAGCGGTGTGAGTGCTCTATGACTGGTGTGCGATTTTAACAGTGCTCAGTACATAAAGCCCTTCTCTCCCTGGAAATCTACAAGTAAAGTGGGCCTGACCAAATCCCCCAAATTGTGTTGAGGAGAAGAAAAGAGTTTACTCTTTTCTAAAAGGCCGGCATCAACTGAAACACCAGAGGAATTGCAGGTGCGCGCAATTCCTCTGGTGTTTCAGTTGATCATGGGCGGCGGTATTTACTTCGCATCAGATGAGCCGTATGCTCATTTGCCCCTTCTTTCCACTGTGGTCGATTGCAGAACGCTCAAAATATTTTTACTAACTAACAGTTAATAACTCATTAAACGAAACGATCAAATGATTTTGATGTATGTAATTGGTGGCAATTGACGAGGTATTTTAATAGAAACAGGAACTGATACAGAAACTTATTTATTTGATATAGATTATAAACCATACTTACAGAAAGTCACTTTTTTTCAATTTACCACTTGTTCGGAAAATAAACCCCTGTTATGCTTCCCAAACCAGCTAGAACCTAGAGGGGCTTTAATAAAAATAACAGCTAACAATCATGTACCTAGGCTGCACTAAAAGTATCGGGAATGGAATATTTCCACTGTTTCTGTCATATTAAAATCTTTTTAATTGAAAAATCCTTGGTTTTAAAAACGAATACCATTTATTTATTTAAATAAAGATTCTCGGTCTTGTCACAAGGTTTTGTCAAACTTGTTTAGTCGTTGAGTAAATGGAATTGACTCGAGAAAATTCAAGAGCGATGATTTATTATGAGTTTCGAAGTGGTTTAACAGAAAAACAGTGTGTTGACCGGATGATTTCTGCATTTGAAGATAAAGTCCCATCCAAAACCACAGTTTATCGCAGGTTTGCTGAATTTCAACGTGGACATGTCAAGCTCAGTGATGATCCCCGTCAAGGTCATCCAAAAACTGCAGTAACCCAAGAAAACGTTGATGCTGTGCGTAAGCTGATTGAGGAAGATCGACATGTGACATACAGCGAAATTCAGGCAAATTTATACATTCGCATGAGTCAAATACAAATAATCTGGCATGAACAATTATGTGTAAAAAAGTTGTTTTCCCGATGGATATCGCATTCACCCTGTGAAGAGCAAAAAGCAGCTCGCGTTATTTGGTGCATCAGAACTCTCGAAAGATTCCACGCAGGATACTCAAATGCTGTACACAACATTGTATCAGGTGACGAATCCTGGATATATGCGTACGAACCCGAAACAAAAAACCAGTCACGAGTTTGGGTGTTCGAAAATGAGTTAAAGCCAACAAAATTGTTCGTTCACGGAGTGTTGCAAAAAAATGGTGGCCACGTTTGTCTCCAAAACCGGCCATGTTACGAATATTCCTCTTGAGAAACAAAGAACGGTTAATGCAGAATGGTACGCTAGCATTTGTTTGCCACAGATCGTTTCTGAACTCCGTAAAAAGAACGGCAACCGCCGCATCATCCTCCATCACGAAGATGCGAGTACTCACACCGCACACAGAACAAAAGAGTTTTTAGAGCAAGAAAATATAGAATTATTAGACCATCCACCATACAGCCCCGACCTAAGCCCTAATGATTTCTATACTTTCCCTAAAATAAAGAATAAATTGCGTGGACAGAGATTTTCATCACCTGAAGAAGCTGTGGACGCCTACAAAACGGCCATTTTGGAGACCCCAACTTCCGAATGGAATGGTTGCTTCAATGATTGGTTCCATCGTATGGAAAAATGTGTCAAATTTGGCGGAGAATACTTCGAAAAGCAATAAATACATTTTTAAATAGTAATGTTGTGTCACCTCCTTGATTCCCGAAATGTTCAGTGCCGCCCTCGTATGTTATTTACATTACATTTAAAAACACAAAACAAATTAGAAATAGCTTGGTAGTGATCACCTTTTCTAGGGGTTATTATCTATACATAGGTATAATAAATCTGTAGAAAAGTCATTTACGTAATTCTAATACGTTCTTTAAAAAGTCCGAGGGATTAAATAAAGAGTTTAAAGCCAAAGTAGTAGTTTTTTTTTTGCAATATTTGTCTGTTTCTGTGTCAATCAGTTTGTCCGTCTGTGTATACGGTTTAGGCAAAAACTACCGATTTCCATGAAATTACTTATAACTTACAATAAATCACAACTCATAGGCTACTTTTTAACCGATTACATAACTTCAAAAACGAAAGTTAGGCATTTTCAACAAAGCAAGCATGCAAGTTATGCATGTAGGCTGTTTTCTTCTAATGGGGAAATTAAGCAGTTTTTATTTTATTCATATTTTCGAACTTGCTACTTTTTTGTTTTAACGACATCGTAAATATTAAGGGTAGCAAAGATTTAAAAGAGTGGAACTTATCGTCGTCATCATTATTGCCTATCAAAGGTCCATTGAACTGAACACACAGGGTTATTTTGCATTAACCGGCCAAATTTGCAGAGAAGTTCAGAATAAGCAATATAGGCAAAGGGTAAAGAAAAATTAATTAATAAAACATCTCAAATGTTCTATCCTTTTCATCTTTTAAATTTAAAATGCGAGGTCATGTGTCAATTCTATTTTAACTATTTTAACTTATATTTAATCCCCGACATTTTTGGTGCTTTACGGCACCCATGATTACGGGGGGATTGAGATGTTTGACGTTCCAATGTCAAACGCCCTTTGGCCTTCTTGTGTAAAACAAATACAACTTTATTGTCAGTCGCGTGTCCCCAGAGAAAAATACCATACGACATTATGCTATTAAAATAGCTAAAGTAATCTAGTCTAGCTGTTTCAATACTAGTAAAAACAAGGATAAAATCTCTTTACCGATCGATTCCAAAAACTTATCAGCTTTTAACCTTGAAAAATCACCGCTCGCCGATGGTCCGGTCAAAATTGTTTGATTCGTTTGTGAGATATATATATTACGTTAACGAAAAATTTTGAAAACATAGATTTTTATAAAATTACTTCAATATTTCATATTCAACGTCATAATTTTGTGAAATTAACCAATTTCCTTTTTTATTTTTTAGATTTCTTAAAATCTACTGCTCCAAGTCGGTTAAAACAGTATTATAAAATTTAAATTTGGTGAAACCCTTTTGAATACCCCCAAGTTTGTTCAAATAGACACACACATGCCCCCACACAAAAGCGCGCGCGCGCGCGCGTGTGTGTGGGTGCGTGTGTGTAAATAAGTGATATTCATTGTATGCGCGTGCGTGCGCATACACGCACACACGCGTACGCGCATAACGCGCACACGCATACTCGCACGCACACGTGCACGCAAATACGCACGCACGCAAACAAGCATGCACCTACTGCGTGCGTAGTCCACGAAGGCACTCACGTACGCACCCACGCCTGCACGCACGCACAGATTTAGTGGTATCCTCGTAGGAATGATCAGAGTCGTTTCCTAGAGCCACAGAACGTCAAGAACTGATGAAACGAGATTTGTGTTTAGTTTTTTTTTTATATAATTTTAATACTGTAGATAAATAAATGAAGGGTGACTGAAAAGGAAAACTTATGTTGCAGAAGTAAGTGGTAAATTCGGCAAAGGACACTCAAAGGACAAAGGCCATTTGTGATATATTGAAGACGAGTTAAATAAAAAATATTCTTAACCGTCGAGCATATTATTCGTAGATATGGGTGAGACAAAAGCCAGAGGGGTGCGTCAGGATTGTGTTTAATAGATGTCCGTAGTCTCTGCCTACCTCCTAGGGTGACAGGCATGAGACCTAATATGATGTATATGTATTAATTATGATTAACAATATTTATTATATAAGAAAGTGACTCATTTTAGGCAGAATCAAAGGGCAGTAAAGCTTATCAGAAAGTCAGAAAGTCAGATTCCATTTCAATGTTCTCCTTTATATTTGGGCACTTGGTAATTTAGATCTTATAGGAGACGGGCGAATTTGGGCCTAACGTTACACAAGTGAGATATTTATCAATAATTTTTTTTTAATTTTTTTTTGTAACTAATAATGAAATAATAATCAGTTTTATCATGACATTAGAAATTAAATATTTAATAAAAATAATACTCACTACCCATATTTTCATTTTTAAAAAATGCTGCCAGACGAAATAGGTTAGTTAATCGATTCGATGAAAAGCGAAATACAAAAATAGAAAAAAGACAATAAAAGTAATCTACTAAGAGAACTGTCAATATCCAATCACTCTAGCTCGCTATAAGTGGTCGAATAAAATCGAGAATATAAGCTCAAAAACATATTTTACATATATTTTAGTTGACAGTTCTCTTAATGGTAGAGAGGCCATCAAACACTATTATTACCAGACCTAATCTGGATAAGGCATCAAAATAATTTAATACCGCCTGCACCGTTTTTAGACAATATTCTTATTGTATATGATGAAGTGGATGATGAATAAATCATTAAAAGAGAAAGTGTTTTCAATACATAGTCCCTCTGCTTTTTATAATTATTTCAAACATCTTGAATTTAGTTGGATCGCGTCTGAATCCTCAATGTGTGAATGTTCTACAAATTAAGGTAAAGTATAGATTACATAAAAGTCTAATAACTATTTTCTTAACGTGTAATGTGAGAGTTTGGTGTAAGAATAACATTGTAAGCATAACATAAGCAACAACGTTGTTTTTATACAAACCAATAACATCCTATATTTTTTTCTACCATGTAGCAGTCTTAAACATTTTAGTTTTCTTAAAATGGTATTAATATAAAAATAAAATTATGCAGTATCGTTACTGTAATATCAGGCTCAGCTTTCTACGAATTTTCGCCCGTCTCCTTTAGGGTTAATAAAAATTTCTGCGGTCTGGTGGTCAAACTTGGTTTTCAAGTTATCGTCTTGCCCTTGACTTACTATTAAAACTGGCGTCTAAAGATAACTTATGGAACTTACAAAAACCTGCGTCCTATTCCTCGAACTATTTGACTTCTACTAGAAATTTTATTAGAAGCTATCTAGCCGTTTAAGTGTGATTGGATGGTTTTTATTGGATGATTGGAGGCTATACAGTATACACAGGGCTCATTTGTTCATAAATGTTTGAATTTCAAATGTTTTATTTTTTAAAACATAATATATTATATTACGAAATAGTGCATTTATAGTTATAACAAAAACAATTTTTTTATTATTCATTGGTTTTTAATAACCTTGTACCAAATAGAAGTTAAAAAAGCTGTTGCAAATACGCATATAACTAAAATTTGAACAATAAACTAAATGAATCCTTGCTATATCAGTATTGGTTAGAATTATTATACTGAAAACATACAAGCATATTGTGGCAGCGTTAAGAGAATATAAGACAAGCCGGTAACGTTCACAGCTGCCAAAATGAGGGTAATGCAATATGGCACGGGTCGTTTGTTTTATTTTTATTACCTTGAATCCTTGAAAGCCCCTCGCATCGCATATCGCTACGCATATTGTTCAGTCTCATGATAGCATGTCTTTGTGTTTCAGATATATTAACGAATAAACGTTGAAAATTTTTAGTTTTTCTGAGTTTTCGGTACTTTTATGTAATTGAATGACCATAGGTAATGACAGGATTTCAAAAAAATTCTTAATTCCTATATAATCACGACCTTATTTTATCTACGAAGCAGCCCATAGTTTTAACCGAGTGCAATCATAGAACTAAATGTTTCGTTACTTTTGATTGAAAATGGATAATAATCAAAGCCTATAATTACCCGCCCACGAAAACTGTAGCAAGTTTCAAAAGCCTTCAATGTGAATTGTCTTTTGTTAAGTCATTGCGCTTATCTATCCTCGACTACAGCCCATAGTATATACTACTGTCAAGCACTGACCTAAAATAATTATAAAATAAATAAATAATTTGTGTTTTGTCGTCAAAATAGCAAATGGTACTCAGTAAAATCCTTCCTCCTCTGTAGTCATTCAAAAATAGGTGTTGAAATTTATAAAGATGATGCAAGAAATAACGGCTCAACTGATTTGACTGAAATCAAAGTAAAAATGTGAAGATAAATTTGAAATCAGAACATTAGTATCTTTAGTTGTAAATAATCGTTTTAGCAAAATTATTTATGACCAGTGTCCCATACAAAAAAAACTTTTTTCAATAATTTTCGATTAGCCTGCCGTATGAAAGCTTTTATGACACCAAATGCTTTAAACTAAGTTGTCTTTTTTTGACAAAATTACTATTAGATGTAATTAAATTATCAAAATATTGAAAATTACATTAAATAAATAAATAAATATCACTGCAAATCCATTTGGTCCCCCTTATTTAGTGATAATTTATTTGATTATAAGTGATCGTGTTGGCGTGATTACAAATAAATATTTGTTATAGATTCAAATTAATTCAAACATATTTAAGGTGTAGTGATTTAATCTTATAGTTTGTACTTCATAGCATGTTAAATTCATCAGTCTACGACGTTAACGTTGTTACTGAACTCAATCAGGGACTATTGTTGACACGACGTAAGCACAATTTGATTATGTGATATTATTCTCGCCTAGCATTTATCGGCATACTAGGCTGCACTAAAAGTATCGGGAATGGAATGTTTCCAGTTCCTGTCATATTAAAATCTTTTTAATTGAAAACTCCTTGATTTTGAAAATCGAATACCATTTATTTATTTAAAATAAGATTCTCGGTCTTGTCACAAGGTTTTGTCAAACTTGTTTAGTCGTTGAGTAAATGGAATTGACTCGAGAAAATTCAAGAGCGATGATTTATTTTGAGTTTCGAAGTGGTTTAACAGAAAAACAGTGTGTTGACCGGATGATTTCTGCATTTAAAGATAAAGTCCCATCCAAAACCACAGTTTATCGCTGGTTTGCTGAATTTCAACGTGGACATGTCAAGCTCAGTGATGATCCCCGTCAAGGTCATCCAAAAACTGCAGTCACCCAAGAAAACGTTGATGATGTGCGTAAGCTGATTGAGGAAGATCGGCATGTGACATACCGCGAAATTCAGGCAACTTTAGACATTCGCATGAGTCAAATACAAATAATCTGGCATGAACAATTATGTGTAAAAAAGTTGTTTTCCCGATGGATATCGCATTCACCCTGTGAAGAGCAAAAAGCAGCTCGCGTTATTTGGTGCATCAGAACTCTCGAAAGATTCCACGCAGGATACTCAAATGCTGTACACAACATTGTATCAGGTGACGAATCTTGGATATATGCGTACGAACCCGAAACAAAAAACCAGTCACGAGTTTGGGTGTTCGAAAATGAGTTAAAGCCAACAAAATTGTTCGTTCACGGAGTGTTGCAAAAAAAATGGTGGCCACGTTGTCCAAAACCGGCCATGTTACGAATATTTCTCTTGAGAAACAAAGAACGGTTAATGCAGAATGGTACGCTAGCATTTGTTTGCCACAGATCGTTTCTGAACTCCGTAAAAAAGAACTGCAACCGCCGCATCATCCTCCATCACGAAGATACGAGTACTCACACCGCACACAGAACAAAAAAGTTTTTAGAGCACGAAAATATAGAATTTTCAGACCATCCGCCATACAGCCCCGACCTAAGCCCTAATGATTTCTATACTTTCCCTAAAATAAAGAATAAATTGCGTGGATAGAGATTTTCATCACCTGAAGAAGCTGTGAACGCCTACAAAACGGCCATTTTGGAGACCCCAACTTCCAATGGAATGGTTCCGTCAATGGTTGATTCTATGGTATGGAAAAATGTGTCAATTTTCGCGGAGAATACTTCGAAAAGCAATAATTACATTTTTAAATAGTAATGTTGTGTCACTTCATTGATTCCCGAAATTTTCATTGCCGCCGTCGTAGTTGGGGTGTATATGAAGATATTATTACGAGTCACAAAATTATAATAAATCGATTTTTTTTCAGCCAATCCAGCTAGTAAAAGCCCACTGCTGGACTTGGGTTTTTCTTATTACGGAAAGAATTCAGAGGCAGATAATATGTTATTATTTTTTCCACTGCCTCATGTTGCTGTTCTGTGCAATTTAGGGATTAGGGGCTTGTTTTCGCGCCATGTAACACCGTGTAGCTCCGTGTAGTGGCGGTTGAGAATATTCACTACCCCATGTCTTCCCGTGGGTGTCATAAGAGGCGACAGAGGAAAACAGGCAGGAGCTGGGCAGCAACATCTTCCTGTAAACAACAATTACAAAATAATAAACTGCGGTTGCCAGCCCGCTTACCAAGCGTGGCAACTATGGAAAACATACCCTCATGAGCAACGACGCGAACAAACAGTCCCCAGTCCCCGGCGGCCCCGCTATTCCTGGCTACGGTGTCGACCATAGTAACGGCGGGGCAGGGGGTGCTAAGAATCTCCGGTGGAGATTCGGTTGCCACCTACGACGACTCGACCTGGCAATATATAACGCACGCACCCTGAAGACTGACGAGAAGACACTGGAGCTGGAAGAAGACGTAGATAAGTTGCGCTGGCATATTATAGGATTATCCGAGGTCCGAAGAGAGGGGGAGGACACGGTAATCCTCAAGTCCGGCAACTTATTCTACCACCGGGAGGGCGACCATCTGGCCCAAGGAGGTGTCGGATTTATCGTTCACAAGTCTCTTGTCAACAACGTTATAAAGATTGAGAGTGTGTCGACGAGGGTTGCGTATTCTGATACTCAGAATCACCAAACGGTATTCGCTAAAGGTCATACAGGTTTACGCACCAACCTCAGCACATCCCGAATGTATGAGGATATCTCTAGAGCCACGCTTTCCTCCAAAACCCACTATACGGTGTTAATATACTTATATAGGATACTTTAACGAAAAACTAGGCACAAGAGAAAGCGGTGAGCTGAAGTTAGGGTAATTTGGAGTAGGGCAACGGAACCGTAGGGGCCAGCAGCTGGCCGACTTTATGGAGAAAGAGGGACTCTTTATGATGAACTCTTTCTTCCAGAAGCGGCCCCACAGAAAGTGGACCTGGTCGAGCCCCGACGGTTCGACAAAAAATGAGATTGACTTCATTATGACCACCAGACGCCTACTGTTCAGTGATATCTCAGTGATCGCAAGGGTGAAAACTGGCAGCGATCACCGAATGGTTAGAAGCACACTGAACTTAAATGTTAACCCCCTCGTTCTCTGATCCAGAATCCCGAAACTTTTCAGCTCGAGTTACAAAACCGCTTTCAGTGCCTGGATGACTGCAATACAGTGGACGATATGAATGCCAAGCTCGTGGAAACTGTCCATGCGGTTGGAGCTAAGTTCTACAAGACCCGCCACAGAAGAACACAAAAACTCTCCGATCACACTCTTAATCTCATGGATGTTAGACGGGAGATGAAGCTGCAGTCGTCAGCAGATTTGACAGCATACAGGCAACTGAACAGACAGATCTCCAAATGCATGCGGCAGGACTTACGCAACTTCAATACAGCTCGTATTGAAGAGACGATTGAGCGGAACCAGGGCTCCAAAGTCTTTGTCAGAGATCTGTCTGCCGGAAAGAGCCAACTGTCAAAACTAAAGACTGAATGTGGCGGTATCGTTTCTGGGACACCTGAGATTTTAAGTGAGATTGAGAGGTTCTATGGGCAGCTGTACACACCATCGTTGGAGCCACACGCATGTGTGAGTAACGATCCAAGAGCAAGTCTTATCCGACATTATTCCGATGACATCCCGGACGTCAGTCTGAGCGAGATTAGAATGGCTCTCCAGCACCTTAAAAACGGCAAGTCCCCGGATTAAAACATTTTAATTTTTCACGCTGATCTTACTTATCTTTATGAAGGGGTGAAATAAGAATCTTAACTTATAGAAGTAGTGCGGGTCGCGTAAAAGCTCTTTGAAGGATAGTTTTAATTTTTTTATAGAATAAGGGTGACAAACGAGCACAGATTCCACCTCATAGTAAGTAGATGCTGTAAAACCATTACATTTACATCGATCCTCGATTAAACATCAAAGTGCAGATGCGTTGTTACCCTTGGGAACTAGAATGGAATGACTCATTTCCACTGGGTTTCGAAGGTCTCCGGTTCTCTACATTCATCTATCGAAGTACAACAGCGTTGAGCTACTATTTTATGCCAGTATTCGGTGAGATGCAATTGTAAATTAAAAAAACTATACCAAAATTTGAAAATGAACAATAATATTTGTTAAAACATTTAATAAAATTCATACTGCTTTCCCTTAACTTCTCTGTACATTATCAATAATTTGGCTTAAAAAGTCAGAATTGTTAATACCATGTAGTAATGGTATTTTAATTATCCACTTCGCGAAATCAACCCCAGGATGTCGTAAGTGGTGATATAGGAAAAAAAAATCAGGACATGCGCAGCAGTATTTTTCTAATAACCACTAAAAATTAAAAAGCTGCGTTTGCTAACCCGCTTGTCCAACGTGGTAACTATGACAAATATCCCCCTAGGCGGTAATCTATCGGGGAGGCCTGTGTTACTTAATAGCATGCTAATGAATACTAAATGAACTTATTAGGCCGTTACGGTAACGGTAACAAATACAGACTGCATGAAAATGATTACGTTCATTGCTCGTGTTGTATATCTCTGAATATTTTAAAAAGCTACACTGTTAGTTTATTATAAGGTGGTATATTTAAAAGGTGTTAATTGATTACAATAAGGACCCTTCATTATTAAATATGCTAACATTGAGCTATTTATACAGTCGAAAATATCACGTAAATAACATAATTTACAGTCATCAAATTCTTTTATATATTACGGTTGATAATGCATAACGAATAGTATTAGTTGGCCTATGTTGGAAAGAAGAAAATATGTCCGTCTTATATTTGTTGAATACATTTATGAATTCCGCTGGTTGATATAATGAAGTCTGGATGGTTTATGCTTAATAGTTGAAGGCTCCCATTTAATATTTGTAGGGTGAGGGGAACAGTATTTTGCGACCCGATACACTAAGGGATTCCTGGCAAAAGGAATTTTTAATTATTTATTTTTGCGTTGCGAGAATTATAATTAAAATGTTGATTATTTTTGTAGCACAATTTTCGGTACAATATAAATTAAAACAAAAAACCGAAAATCAAATATATTTGGCTTGTGATAGACGTATTAGATCATATTCATCACTACATTTCGTCCCGTGGGTGTATTAGAGGCGACTGGGATTTGAAAGAAAATCATAAGTGTGATTTTCGATAGATGGGACCAATGATGGACAGTAGTGTCAAATGTGGCTGAAATCATTTAATACGATCGTAAATCCGTCCACTAAGCGCAAATTCACCTTAAAACTGGAAAAGTCTATGCTCAGCTGAAGTCTCTTAGACCAAATTCTATGAAATGGAACGTTTTATAACCAGTAAAAAGTGTTCGGTTTAGAACTTACCATAAAAAACATGGTACCATTGTCTTGCCTATTTTACGCTGGTATTTTCTGAGAGTGTGGTCTTAACTTGTCGATCCGGCCTAGCTTTAATACAGCTGTAGATTGACTATATCACATATAAACCCACTTCTACTAAACATACGATTACACTCGCAAAGTCTCAACATTCGATTTGACCTTAATAGGAAAATATTATTGTCATTATCTTTAGTTTAACTAATGTTACGCGCTCCAGTCAACGATACACTAGCGTCATCTAGTGTCAGGAACGAGAGCGAGGGGAGCATTGAGAAAATGACATCACAAATTACTCAACCGACAGCGCCTAGTCGAAACTCGAACGCTCGGTAACTTCCGCGTGTTTACTTGAACATTCTGGATATTTCTTTGCTAATTCAAATATATAGGCGCTGCAAGATGCGATCGAGGCAGTGTTGATTTGGGCGAAACAAGCGAAGCTTCGGAGTGGAATTAAGTGAATTAGTGTGTTTAAATTATTAGTGTTTTAACTTTAATTGTGTAAAGTAAATTAAAGTGTTAATTTAGGTAATTTTATCGGCAATTTTTATTGTCACGAACCTCAAGCTCGTAACACTAAGATAAACGATTTGGCAAAGCTTTCTTTAGGCATTGTATTGAATGGATGCGTTTAGCTAAATGACTAAACTTCTAATTAACTTCTTGATTAAGCCATTGAGCTGCAAAATATTTACTAATGTGTGTCGTTTTGAATGTTATGCGCATCTGTAGGCCGCGAGTTCAATTCTCATATGGAAAAATGTTTAAGTAGCCTAAAAATACTCGCAGTTGTTTCGGATCTTACTTATAGGCAATTTATGTGTGGCTGATTAGCTTTCACGGTACAAAATGAATTCCTAGAGTTAGGTATATGTTTTTGTTATATTGTACGTAAACCACTCATCTAACACGTTAAAATATCAATACAGTACTACCGCGTAGAGTACGCACTACCAGTTCGTTCTTTTGATAATTTTTATCTTTTTCAAGAATATACATACATACCTTATTAGAATTTTATTTGAATAATCGCCACAGAGTCAGCGAGTGCAATCTTTGTTAGTTTGCGTTTTCTTTAGTCTGAAGTCGCTCTCTTCTGGCGACGCGTAAATAAACATGAATATGTGTCAATAATTAAGTACACATTTATTTACTCTCTTAACCCATTGACTCGGCTACCGATCTAATCAGATCATACAATACATACGTCGGCTCTGGTACGGGTCGAATTAGATCAGGTCGGATCAGAAGTACTGCCTTATGAAAAAACTATTTTTTCCTTTAAAACAAAACCAAAGACAATATGCAATAGATAATCGTATCAAAGACAAAGATATGCTCTTTTATTTTAAACCATAACCTGGCAATGTTTCTTAGAAAAAAAAAAAGAAATCACTCTGAACTTTCGGCGTTCCACGTGTCGTTTTGATGAAGGTGCTCCGTCTTTTTTATAGAATTTTATATTTGTGTCTGGACTAAAAACGAAAGTATTATACTTTTTTCCTTATTCCTTGTAATATAGTGAACACGTAGATATATAATTTGTGGTATAAAAAGTGAAAAGTAAATTGCCAAAAGTACTTCAAAATCTGGAAGACCCATTTTGGCGGTTGAGTCATAAATGTGTTATTTTTCAAATTCTCATTTATTTTTAGTGTAAAATGTAAATAAAAATAGTTTTCTTACATATTTCAAATAACTCGACGTTGTATTTATTTCAAATTCACACATAATTATTTTTGAAATATTGTTCTAAATGTCACACAGATAAAATATTATTATTGTTTTTTTTTTTTAATTTTTTAATATTTTAATATTTTGGTATGAGTAACGAATGGAAACATATAAAATAAAAAATATACAAATTTCCAAACATTTTCATATAAATTTCTCCAAAAACAAAAGTGTAGAATTCAAATTAGTAGTAATTTTGTCACTAAAATTGAAGTATATACTACTACTATGCTATTGTGGCCGTGGAAGGAAAAGGGGAGATCTCCCGCCGGGCGTTCAGGTGTTGTGCCCGGGGAGCGGCCAACACTCCGTGTGATAGTTCAGAGATGTTCTATATATGCTGTTTATGATTCGGAATGTTGATAGCGTGATTTAGGCTTCGGTGTGTTTTCGCTTGCGGCGCGATGACAGCGCCGCCACATCACCCCCCTGCTCAGACCGGAGGTCGATAGTGCAGTCCGATTGCCGGTGTGTCCTTTAATGCCGGTGGGGAATGCATGCTGTGTGCGTAAGGGCAAGTGACACCGGTGCGAATGATATGCCGATGTGTAATGCATGCCGTACTACGCACTGGCAAGTGATGCCGGTGAGAACGATGTGCCGGAGCAAGTGCCAGAAGTCTGCCTTATAAATCTGCGGTGAGTCGAGATGAAGACAAGTTGGGCTGGCTTGCAGGAACTGAAGACTGCAGAAGACGATTCTCAGTAGTGAATGGTAAGGGTTCTTGAGGATAATGACGAAGGCTTGAGGCTTGAAGTTGTAATTTCCGAAGGTGTTTGTGATCACGTCGGGGTCACCACTGCGGCCGTGGTAGGAAAAGGGGAGATCTCCCGCCGGACGTTCAGGTGTTGTGCCCGGGGAGCGGCCAACACTCCGTGTGATAGTTCAGAGATGTTCTATATATGCTGTTTATGATTCGGAATGTTGATAGCGTGATTTAGGCTTCGGTGTGTTTTCGCTTGCGGCACGATGACAGCGCCGCCACACTATACAGGGTAATTTATGTATTTTATTACAATTTCTAGCAACCAAAAATAATTTTATTCGATAGTTTATACATTCAACAAGAAATCCTGTAAGTTTTATCCATAAATATTGTCTCAAAGTGAAAATATAGCAAAATTTGCAATATAGCAAAAAATTTTCTAACTTACAAATTTTCCCGCCATTAAGGTCCCGAGCGAACGGGAGTATAACATGTCGCGCGCTGTCAGAGCCATGGGCTACGGTACTACCGTCAATACACAACAGTTCAAATAAAGACTGAACTTCTAAAACCGCAAGGGAAATACAATTTGAATTATTCATTTAAAATATTACACATTGATTCATCGAATAGCATCTTTCTTCTTTTTTAGTCTTTTAAAATACGCTACCTCCACACCTAGATTTTCTCTGGTATCGCGGACGCAGGTCCTATACACAAATTGCATATTATGAACAAACGTCCAGATACAGAACAGGAACAACTGGAGCCGTCGTCATATACAATAAGACGTACTTCATATGAAAATATACGTGTGGTTTTTAACTAATATTTGTTAGTAATTTATGTTATTCATTGGAACTAAGTTTGTTCTTGTCAGGTACGTTCGGTTTCCTAATACAAGTTGAGTTCCAAAGGGTTACATCCCTACATACGAACTTAACTAAGTTACGGGTTCCTTCATCACCGATAATGAAAACATTACATGTTACTAATACTTTAATAAAGATTTTCCTGTACAGTACATCTAAATACCTTCTGTTTAAGGTAATATTATATACTAGCGATCTGTCCCGGCTGCCTCTGGGTAGGATTTATTGGGATTATGGGGCGTTATTTAGATTATAGATTATTTAAGACCATTTATTCTATAAAAATTTTAATTTGTTTTTTTTTTTTTTAATTCAAATTGTAGGGATAAAATCTGTTCAGCCATTCCAATAATTTTTCCGAACATATTATATTGAATGTTGTCATTGCTGAATAGTTCCTGCGCGGCATTATAACAATTAAGTGCTTATGAGTTTATAGAAGGAAATCCGTTTTCTGATGTAATAAGGTCAATAATTAAAATACTCCCAACAAAACATCAAGCGCCGATTTTCCAATCGTCGGATAAAAGTTATTTATAGGATAAAAGAAAATATAATCAAATTAAAAATAACAGTTTTCTGACTAAAATAGTTCAATTGTTTCACTTTTTTACTCAAACGAATCATAATTTATTGGAAGAATAACTTTTATCTAAGAATTAAAAATTATTCCCTTAGTATCTGGAACAATTGCAATGGTGAAAAGTTACAAAACTGTATTTAATATATTGTTAGCTATTATAAATTTCATTAGGTTAATTTGTAATCATTCTTCACTTCCCCACACATTGTTAAATCCTCGAATAATTCCCAAACTATTTCATATCTTTTGAATCCATACAAAATTGTCGTCCTAACAGTATATGTGCCTTTGTAAGCATTATGGGAATAGATGGAATAGAACCCTTGTGATAAAGTAATGGGGTGTCATGAGGGGTGTAATTTAAAGAATTTTCCTCACAATGTAAGATGATTTTGGTTCAATAGGGGATCGTAATGCCATGACTTGCTAAAGCCAAGTTAAGGAACTATTAAAAATGGACAAGTAATATATACAAATAATTTTTGGTGAATTTTATTATCTTTAGAGTATTGTAAATCTAATAGGTACATACTTTGGTTTTCTAATCACAGTTATGTGGAAGAGGGTGTCCAGATTAGGAATCGGAGTATTATTTATCACACGTATTTTGGCAAGAACGCAAATGGTTTGGTATGACCGTAAAAGAACCGTGCTCGAAAAATATCAGCGTAAAATAGGCGTGTTTTGCATTTGAATGGCGAGAACCGGAGACCCCTTTTATAAAATAAGGTGACTAACGAGCGCACTATCCATCCGATAGTAAGTGCATGCTACGGCCCATAGATATCAACATCTATCCTTGATTAAGAATCAAAATGCAGATGCGTTGTCACCACTGAGGACTAAGATAGAATAGATAGAATGCTAAGTTTTCAGTAAAAAGGATCTCCGGTACTATATGCTTACCTTACCAATCACGACAGTAAGAATATATATATATATATATATATATATATATATATATATATATATATATATATATATATATATATATATATATATATAGAGCATTACAAACTCTTATTCATAACATTCATAACCAGAATGCCTTTCAGAAAATTGCCAAGGTCCAACAGGTTATTTATTAAGACTCGATCAGAAAGGTAAAATAAATTTAATTTGAAGATTTATACTTCGATGTGCTTCGAAAAGATAAAATGCATTTTATGGCACATCCAAATATAAATTTTAAACTACAGGATCCCTTGCAACCTAAGGGGAGAGTGCTTTTAATAATGCTCGAGGCTGAACTGATTCACTGTCCTCAGAACTGATAATACTCGCACCTCCCATAAAATATTCAGTCTGCTTTTCTACAACGATGAGCCTTATAAATTGCTTATAGCAAAAAATCCGGTCTCATTTTTCATATTTTTACCGTCAGCTAAATATAGTAATACCTTTAAATAAAATGCATTACAGTGTAGTGGCGGTGTGGGTAAGTCTATTAATCTATTTTTTTTATAGAAGTGCGGGGAAAACGAGCATGTGGCTTACAATGGGTGTTATAAGAGGGTACTATATGATTTGCTAGAATAAATCTATTGCTTGTGACTGTTGGTTGTGTAGCCATCTATTTTTTCTTCAAAGCTTAAACCATCGACGAGCTAACAAGGCGCGATAAATTGACTGCTACTGTCACTACGATTGCCAACTGCCCAGCGTGACGATTGAGTCCAATGTTCCTTACATTAGGAAAGGTTACATTAGGAAAGGCTACGACTATCAGTTTATTTTTACAGGTTGATAAAGAACTATAGATATCATGCCTGGTTAGCAGGTTGGAAACTGCAGTTTTTTTATTGTTATAAGTTTTAATCTGGAAGATTATGATGCATCTTCTGTTTCGTTTACTCGTGTCTTATGACACCCACGGAAAGATGTGCGATAGGAGATTAACTTACACCGCCAGTACACAGCGGCAATGTAATAATATTTCACATTTGTATAAAAATTGGGTTTCAACCGGAGTTCTTCCTTTTTTCATAGAATAATTGACAAACGAGTACACAGTCCACCTGATGGTAATAGTTTACTGTGGCCCATAGACATCTACATCTATCCTTGATTATGAAACAAAATGCAGATACGCTGTTACCTAAGAACTTAGATAGAATGCCTCGCTTATAGTTAAAAGGGTCTCTAGTTCTCTATACTCACTATAAGTGATACAGTAGCATAAAACTACTATTTTACGTTGGTGTTCTCTGTGAGCGTGGTCCTTTTCGGATCGAGCCGACCCATTTGTACTAGAACCATAGTATAGCTGCAGCGCGGCTCAACCTACAATTACAATTGTACAATTCAATTTAATTTTTTTTAATAAACAATCAATCACACGCCTGTATTTTCCAAAAAAAATGATGCCAGTTTTTCTCAATCCACTGCAATTTAATTTTAAAAACCATTTATTGACTACCCACCACAAGTGTATTACTGTGGAATGGAAAGCAATTACGCGACTGTCCATTTCGCTGTTTCTTTAAAAAATAAAAGTATTCCGAGTAATGTTTGGTCGCTATTCAATTGCCTGTCATCTGTACCTGTGGTTACTGTTACAGCCTATGAAATATCCACTGATGAGCTTTGGTCTCCCTCATAGTATGCTTTATTGAGGGATATTTTCCGTAGTTTTTATTAGTTGTATATTATTTTTATAGTTGAATGTGTGTCATTAGTATTTGCTGGGTTTGGTAGGTGGGTTGGCAACCACATATTTAGACACCAATTTAGTGAATGTTGCATATATTTAAAAAAGACAGATTCAAATATCCTATTGCTCATATCCTGCGCTTCACTTCTATATATTTTATAATAATATTAAGCGACAGTAGCCTAATGGCAGGGCGCGGACTGCGAACTCAAAAAGGTCGCGGGTTCGAATCCGCCATTCGACTATTGGCGTGAACCACTCGTAACACAAACAATTTAAGCTTACCACGAGTAGTTAAGGGGAATATTAGTAATGTTTATAGCATTAATATTCTTTTTTTAAAAAATATCTCGCTTACACCAGATAGTAATATAAATGAACGGCAATGGGGTGCAGCGTTAAAGATACGAGCTTTTTGGCACTGTTGTTTTCAATTCGTATTCCAAGCGATATGACTATGGTAAATATTCTTTACAACTAGTATTAACCATGAAACTTAATTATCAGTAGTACAATTTTATTGGTTAATAAAGAAGAAGAAATAGTAACAGGTAACAAAATAAATATAGTTGATAAATAGTACATATATAAAGAGAGATTTAGCTGTATTTTGATACAATATAATATCGAGTGTTATTGAGGATCTATTCTTTTTTTTTTGTATATAATAGTAATACACAAAAAATGCTAGTAGGTAATGTTTTAAATAAAAAACAATATTGACTTATTTAAAGAAATTGTCATAATTGGCTTATTAAAAGCAAATATGAGCTACTATTTTGGTAACTCATGTACTATAGGGCCGGTAAAATGAAAAGGTTAATTATAAGCAATTTTAGGTGCAAATTTATCACTTGCTCAGCGAACATCATGATGTTACCTTGAAGGAAACATTGTGAGATAACCTGCATGTCTGAGAAAAGACGCACAGGAATACCGAAACCGTGAGAAAAGATGTGGCCTGCACTGGGACTTAATAGGTTATAACTTTATCTCTAACTACTTAAATTTTAACTAACCCAAAAAAGCACTACCACTACGAATCGTAGTTTATATAAATTTTGAACTTAATGTAAACTGAGTTCAAAATGTACGAAATGGTTTTTGGAAGTCAACAAAACAAAACACAAACACAACAACAGAAATCAACAAAGGGATGCAGTACAAAAATAGTATAAGTACAAAATTTACGCAAAAAGACAAAAGGTGTGTTAACAACTCGCTAACTAGATATTCTTGCTTTCCCAGAATTAAAGACCATCGTTGACGTTTCAAACTTTATGTAGTCCTGCTTTAACATCGTTCTGTTTTTTAGAGGATTTTTCATGGGACGTGATTTTTGCATTTGCATTCTTTTCAAAGAAATTTTCTTTCGTCGATTTTTATATAATCTATAGTTTTTGGCAATTTAACAATTACGTTTTTATTTATATTAAACTAACATTAAAAATAGTAAGACTGCAGAAGTCTCGAGTTTGTCGCAGGTCTGTTCAACTAATTGAGATGGTCTTGGAGTAAAGAAAGAGAGGTCTTAACAATTATTTCCTCTATATTATAGTTTTATATAACTGAAATAATTATCAAACTTACAGCCTACGGTAGTAAGCGCATACTTTAGCTCAAAGACGCTGCAATCAACAATAAGCCAAAAACGCCACAGAGCTTCGTCATCTTTAAAGAATAAAAAAATGGTGTTGAGGGTATCGGCTTAGAATAGGGAGTGATAGAGCATGAGTTGTTATAAGTAAGCGGCCTGCTCTTTAATCTTGGTAATACACAGCACATTCTTATTACACGAGATTCAGGCAAATTAATTATATCTGCTTTAATATAATAAAGAATCATGTCCAGTCTTGACCTGAAAATTTTCTAACGCGTCTAGTGTTGTAAAATATTTTATATAATTGCATATGTTTTTCTTATTTCGTATCGCATAATTAAATTTTCAAATAAAGCCAGGAAAAAAAGTAATGTTACTTTGTATATCATTCTCAATAGACTTTTGGAGACGAAACGTGTTTTAAAATGGCTAAAAGGCCCAGAATCCATGCCAAAATATATTAAAAATATGTTTTACACGTTCCATTTCAGACTAAGTAAAACTTTTTTTCGTTATGTGGTTTATGAATGTTCAAAATAACCAATTTCTTTTTTATAACTTTTTAATTTATGACTAGTTTCGATTTTTATTGGCTTTATACTATGGTGTGGAAAGAAAAATAAGTGTACAGACCTTATCTGACAGCTGTTATAACCTCAAAATTTTATTTACTTAATAGCATTTTTCCCTGGCCTTTAGATGAAAAGGTGATAAGTTATTATGTTATTACATAAAATAATTGTTTTTACACAACAGTAGTTGTAGGAGGATGCGACCTGTTAAAGGACGCAAGTGACAATGTATGTAAAGTGGGCATGATCCTTTCCGCTAGATATTTCCCGATTCTTATTCAGTATCATTTTAACCAACCTCAAAATAGAAGGAGGTTCTCAATTGGGTTGTTGGTTCACAACTATTTTTTAAGATAAACTTATTTTGATGATTGTTTTTTTTATTTGAAAGCTGATGTTTTTCATGTGATCCCATATAAATATGATCAAGATCCAACTATATTTTTTTGACTTATCCTTAATTATGGTCATTTGATTAATTTTAACTACATTGACGATGTTCTCGTTTTATTTATATTGAAGTCGCTTGTACAAAATTTTTCATATTATCACTTGTTAAATTTTATTTTCGAGAAGCTTACTACTTGGTTTGGTCTTGTTGTACGGCAATAACAGCACCACTACACCCATTTACATTATTACCGAATTCCTACCCAACATCAATAAGTGTTCTAATAGGTGTGTTATATAATATGGAACTGATTACTTAACTTTGCACACTAATTCCAAAACAAATGAACAAAAGTAGATTTGTGATTTCTTGTATTTACGCGAACACTACATAATGATTAAAACTACCTTTATGAATTTTATAACGTTTCATTTTACCCGGACTACCTTCAGCTTTTTTTCTGAATAGATCGAACCATAAATAATAATTAAAAAAACACTAACTCATTGATATCTGAAAGTCAGTCACAGCAGTCCCCGTGAACATGGATGCTAAGTACCCGAAACGTCGGGAATTTGAAATCATTTTAAAAGTAAAACTAGTTTCAATTAAAAGTAGATTTGTGTTCTCAATATCTCATCAACCTTTATCGTTTAATTCATGTCGCCTGGTACAAATTTACGTTGGCAAATCAAATACAACTAGCCGAAATCCGAGTGCGTGCATGTAAATTCAGGTGTGTACTCGTAGTCATACGAATTGGCTTTAAATGGCATTGCCTATAGTCGAATCTAATCAAAGAGAAACACTCGTGTTAATGTTATTGAAATTACTTACACACTTTTAAATATAGTTTTAGTTCTAAGCTTAAGAAATATATTTATTAATAATTTTTATCATTATCGTCATCAAAAAAGCGTTTAAGAATCCACTGCTGGAAATGACTCTCTTTATTTTTGTGAAGTATTTGCTTTCATCAACTCGCCTGGTACGTGGATTGGCAATCGCAGTATTAGATGTCTCGGACATATGGCGCTGTTCACCGTCAGTGGCTTGGGTACGTCTGGCCATAACTGGATGGTTAACGCGTTATAGCATCTATGAGATCTTTTTCTCATTTTTCATTGTCGTTTTTACGACAACCATGGGTGAAATAAGATGAGAATTAGATATAACTTATTTAGATTGTACAACCAGCGCGTGTTGCAGGTGATGACTTATGGATCTGAGACGTAGTCGTGCACTACTGGCCATGTGAGGACGCTCAATGTCGCTCAGTGAGCTGTGGAGAGGGCTGTTTGTTGTTTATTTACATGATAAACTTCGAAATGAGGATATCCGCATTAAAATAAGAGTGACCAGCATAGCCCAACGGATTAGTAAGCTGAAGTGGCAATGGACTGACCATATAACTCAAAGAACCGACAACCGGGGGGGGAGAACAGGTTCTCGAGTGGCAGCCTCGTACCGGTAGGGGGAGTGTAGGTGACCCACACTAGATGAAGTGACGATCTGGTAAGATATGCAGGAAGTCGATGGATGCATGTGGCTCAAGACCGTGCTTTGTGGCATTCTTTGGGAAAAGCCTATCTACAGCTGTGAACTTGTGAAGAGCTGTATTGATGATGATTATAATTAAAATGAGATAAATTATAGGTATAAATTTAATTCTGCCGACAATTCATTATTAATAATCATGCTTAAAGGCAATATTACTAAAATAGACATGGGTCGAGTACTCGGTTTAGATTCGGTACTTGGCAGATTCAGCCTTTTTTTAGAGTTCGGCCGAGCACCTAGTATTAACGGCCAAGTACCAAGTACTCGGCTTTAATTATATGCCAGAGAAAAATAAAGACTAAAAGCCAGTTTTTATCATTATTATTACATTAGACACATTAAAACAGAAACATGAGAAACATCAGAAATATTGAGAACGTGCATAAGAGTCTATAGTAGAAATTATTATTACTAATATTTGAAATTTAAGACAGGAAGATTGTGATGCAAAGACACTAGTTTTTCGGCCCTATTTAGATTGAGTTTGTTCCTTTTTGCTTCTCATACTAAGCTCGCACCTGAAAAAAGCCGTTGACTGTAAACTGAACTGGCGGGTGTTGATAAGTATTGAGTCACAACTTTACCCAACATGGGGTAATGGCCTTTACTAGAAACCATCATTTATATGCATTTGCATCTCTAGCGGCCCTTGGTAAGCTTAAGTAATGATCTAACTCTGATGCATCAGAATTCTTAGGATCATTAGGTTGGTAACTGGTTGATGCGTCAACAGCTTCTTTAAAACATTCCCAGAATAGATCATTTTATTTTAGATTAGTACTTTTCTTTCGATACTCCCTGTTACTCAGTTTGAAAGTATTGATACCAAAAGTACTTGATATCGAAAGAAAAGTATCAACTAAGTACTTGTATTTACTCGTATCGTTTCATCCCTAGCTCTGTGTAATGGAAATAACCATGCACCGCGTTTTTTAAAGCCGAGTACTCGGCCCAATCTGGGCCGAGTATTCGGAGGCCAGATACTTAGCAAATCACTACTCGTTCCATGTCTATACTAAAATTAAACATTTGATGGTATCTCGTTAGCATGGGAAATCCATTACTCTATTTCTCACTGTTGTTATCGGTAGAGGAAAGTATGGGAAATGCTAGTAAAATCACATTTTTTATATATGACTGGCACACTTAAAAGTTTTAATATATGACTGGCATACTCAAAAGTTTTATCACCTACTTAATGAACATGTGCCGCATAGTTTTGAAGTATTTAGATTAGTAGAATATAAGGTACTTACCTAGAGCCATGGTAGCTCAGTTTGTTAGCGCTCACTGTAAATTTCACAGTACGCGAGCAAACCGGGTTCGATCCCCGCCGGCACCAATGAAATTGTTAATTTCAATTTTAAGTGCTGATTTACCACATGGTTGGCGGTGAATAAAAACATCGTTAGGAAACCTGCATGTCTGAGAAAGAAGAAAAACATATATTTCGAAGACATGTGAAGTCCACCGACACGTCCGTCATGCCCATTGGGGCAGCGCGCGGACTATTCCTTGCACTAAAACCCTCTCAGAAATGAGAGGAGGCCTGTGCCCAGCAGTGGGACGTATATAGGCTGTAACTTTATTTTACTTTCAGGTATTTACTAGCCTTCTTTCAATATCGCATAAATATATCAAGTCTTTTTCTCTCTTTATTGTTTCATTTGCTGTAAATGAATATGTTTGAAAACAGTTCTGAAAAAGAGGACCATTGAATGTTGTTTTGCATAACTGTGTAAAAACATAAAACTATACATAAATTCCATTAATATTTTAAAATCAACAAAATATATATATATATATATGTTATCTTATAAATTGGAAAATTCTTCACAGTCACATCCGAAAATATCAGAAAATAAACTAATTAATAATCTTGTAAACATTATTAGAAATTCTGAATAAGTAGTCCAATGATCACTGGATTTGGCATTGAACATCTGCCATTTTCATTTATTAAATGATTTGATAGTATTAACTTTTGATCACAGACCCAAAATTGAGGCAGAGTTTTTGCAGAGATAAGAAACTACACACCAGAAAACAGCGAGGCACAGAGTGACGAAATCAATTGTTAATAAACGCTAAACATTTATGAGGGCCTTTGGCTAACCTCTAAATCTAGGTTATGCTATGTTAGGTCACGCTTTTCTAGAAAAAGCTACAAGAATTTTTATAACACGGACATATTGGTTTGCTTAGCTATTCACTAAATTAGCGAAAAAGGAGATGGACTGATTTCAAAGTTCACTTTCTTGTGTAAAAATTGTTGTTAGAGTTTTATGCAGGTAAAAATTAATAATAAGACGTAAAAAGGTGTGCCACAGCAGGTATTGTATCGATTTGTAGCGGCCATCCATATTTGGAACAGTATTCTAGGGCACTAAGTTTACGAATTATTTTGAATAAAATATATCAAATGAGCATCGTTTTCTGTACAGTAACCGTGAAAGTATTGCTCAAAATTATAAATAAAGTAGCTGATAAAGGGTACAATCATCACTGTTAACAAAAATTGTAACTGCAAACGGTATTATAGAAAAAAAGACGGTTCCGCATTGTCAGATGCAAGAAATATCATTAGAAGGAGAAGTTGTAAAATTTTGTTTTAGAGATACGCAATGAATATTGTTTTGTCCCCAATCGTGCATAAAAGAAAACAATTGGTAGTTTACTAAGACCCATCAACTGTAGAGAAAAAAATAAGGAAGTTTCAAAAAAATTGATCATATTGAATTATGGCCACTTAGTATCTGGTGATGATTCAATATCTTAATACGATTCTACAGCGAGAATCACTGTAGAAAATATCGTTATAATGTATTGCGAAACTTTTGTGACTTTTGTGTGAAACGAAATTACAAAATTATTAAAGATTTTTACAATTTTACCAATATTTTACGGGAAAAAATAACAAATAAGTTATAAAAAAAATTAATTTAAATTATAATAAAAATTCTAAAATGAATGTCAAAAAGGTTCAGGACCTTATTGAAGATAAACACTATGCAGCTAATATATAATCATCTAACAATACTTTGTAAACAATACTTCTGTGAAAAATGGTAAATTACACGAGACCAATAAGAACGGACAAAATATTTCTTTTCAAATTTCGGACAAGTAGTAAGTAGAAGGTCAAATAAGCCATGTGTCAATTTGATTGAAGATATTGTTTTAATTTATCTTGATTACGTTTCAGAATTCACCACTGATGAAAATGTAAACATCAATTTTACAATTAAAATTATACTTACAAGTTTACAATTGAAGAAACACAATCATTGAATCTTGCAGCTTGTTCCATTATTTTTATTATAAATACCTATAAATATTTATATTAATAAAGCATTCCCATTATATTTCGTATTATATTTCATTTTCACTATCTGAAATATTCCAAACTCTATATGAAATATAGCGTATGAAATGATTTACAATCATTAGACCATCTTATCTAGGTACAAAGATGTTTTACGTTTTCGTGTTCTTCATAAATTATATTTTTCTCAGCATCACGTACATTTCTGTATCTGAAACGAACATGAATATTGCATATTATGTATACGATACAAAACAAAATAATGTAATATGCTATATACATCCCATATGTATAGGCCTCCTCTTATTTCTGACAGTGTTTTAAGGCGGGGAAACTTCCGCCGCGCTACCCCAATGCAAGTTAGCAAACTTCACACATCTTCGATTTTTTTCTTATTTCTCAAACATACAGGTTTCTCCACGATGCTTTCTTTTACCGCCGAGGACGTGGTAAATCAGTACTTAAAATTGCAAGTAACAATTTCATTGGCACGGGTGGGGATCAAACCCGAGTTGCTCGCGTACTATGAGATTTACAGCGAGAGCTATCGCGACTCTAATACCAGACAGATAAGTATGATGCAACAAATAAAATAAAAACACTGGCGTACTTAAAATATAAACACTTGATAGCTCGTAATGTCTACTAGACGAAGCTACAGTTGCCACCGGGCAATGAAATTAAAGACGCTTAACATCACGCACGCGACATGATTCGCAGTAATGCGTGAGAAAATTAGGCAGTATATCACTTATGTACTTGTTACCTCTGCAGTCTATTAATCTTTGCACTTGTCTAAGTAGTACAGATCGTAACCACTAGACGGAGTTGAAGTCAGCAAAATTTTCTGCTGACACCTTTTCTTCAAGTTTATTCGAGCTTCTTAAAGCCTATAATACATTTAATACATTTAATGTATTTTACGTGTACGTGGTAGAGCCACGCCGCAGTTATATTAGTATTATAGTTGTAGCACGAATGGGTCGGCTCAACCGGGGAAAGCCCACGCTCTCACAGAATACCAGCGTAAAATAGTAGCTTAATGCTGCTGTGTTTCGTGTGGTGAGTGTAGAGAACCGGAGACCCTTTTTACTGGAAACGAGGCATTCCATTTTAGTCCTCGCGGATGACAACGCGGGTGACAATATTTTGATTCTATCTATAGTCTATGGGCCACAGTAACCACTTACCATCAAGTGAAATGTGTGCTCGTTTGTCAACCTATCCTATAAAAAAACTACAAACACTCCCAATTGTGCCAAATTAATAAAAACATTGACAATATTGCCTGTGGTGTCCACTAATTAAAGTCTAGGGTTTAAGTAAAACAACCAACTATCAGTAAGTAGATACGCAGAACAAAGAGAATGTCTCCTCTCCACAGATGTCAGATCGGCAATGCGGGTGCGGGCATTGGTCTGTGTCCTAAATATAATTAAACATATATCACATTGGCTAATTATTATGTGAGTCAAGTTTAAACGTTTATGACTTACACCTATCTCACGTTACAATAAAATATTATTTTTTTTACATTAGGCTCATACGAGTTTGTGACAAAAAATCACCAAAAACCTTCTCAGAAAACATTTTTGCCATCTGCGCTATGATTTATATTCAGTGTTTTGCGGGAAACTCGCGGCTGCTAGGCAATAAATCAGGCCAGTCACGAAGTTGTAAGTCGCCGTGTCGTAAATAAAGAAATTTGTCTTACGATCCTCGCAATAATGCCGTCTTTATCACGCCGAGTAATATATAACTAAAAGTCTTTAACGCAATGGTTGTTTGAAGTCGCTCGTACTATTTTAGAGCCTATAAAGCTTTAATTAAATTATTTATAGTTCTTCGTCAGCTGGGGGGGGGGGGTTCCTTGTCAAACGAGGGTGACATTGAAAATTCTTAGAAAATCAAAAACTGAACAAACTGGCAAGTTATTACTTTTAAAATACTATACTCTTTATTGCACACAAAATAATATAAGAACAACAAACTTAAATTGATATTTTCATGTACATTTAGGTGGCCTTATCGCTAAACAGCGATCTCTTCCAGGCAAAACTTGGTGAAGGAGATCTTTTGCATATAAAAATATAGAAGTGTGCATTTTATTATATCTTTTCAAAACAGTCTCAATTTACATCAATACATCGCTGCATCCGATGAAACCACTGAAAAAAGCACTTTGCCCACTCGTCGTTAGGGGTATCTTCGACGGCATTTTGAAACGTTTCCACTGCTTCCTCGGCATTCATAAAACGTTTTCCTCGAAGTTTTTCTTTTATTTTCGGAAATAAATAAAAATCGCAAGGTGCGAGGTCGGGGATATGGGGTCGGTGACCCAGTAATTCTACATCTGACGTCGCCAAGAAGTCGATTGTTTGCTTGGCGGTGTGCGACGAGGTGTCGTCGTGGTGAAGCAGGATCCTACTGCGAGGTTGTTTCTCCCGAAATTCTTTCAAGACAAGTGGCAAATAATGGTTATTTATTTATTTATTTGTCACACGAACAAGATATACACTACAAGCTTTCTAAGAGTAGACAATAAATAATTTAATGTTCAGTGATACCTCTTTTATAGGTGTAAACTACATGAATATTGAGCGTCATACTCATATTGCTTTTTGCTTTATAAATAGTTATCTTAAAAGGAACATTACAATAAAAAGAGTACAAATCAGATTTACAAATACACAGTTCTTAAACAGTACGTTAACGTTTTGCTTACGAAAATATAAAACAATACCAAAATTTCAATGTCAAAGAATTAAAATGTGTTCTATTATTTATTCACAAACATATAAGAAATGTTTGTGAATAAATAATAGAATGAAAACAATGTCAGTTTAATGTCAATGATAATTTCAATTTGAATTACTAATTAAAAAAAATAAAATACAATTATTAAGATTAAAATTATTTTTACAGTAATAAAAAAAAGAAAGAAACATTAAAAAGAACATAATAAATATTTTCAAAATCGTTTATCAGTTGGGAGACTAACTAAGTAAGGGGTCTGAGAAAATATCCAAAGTTTGTGTCTTTCGACGTTTTTTCGAAGTACATGGACTATCTTTGAATATAATTTGTTCACTCCCAGTATTACCAATATCTTTGTTATGTATATCGTTGTAACTCCTCATTAATCTGTTTAGAGGAGCATAATAGCCTAGTTGCGACCGTGCTAACATTGTGACGAATGGAGCGTATTTCTTATACCTGGGCGATCTTCTGGGAATAGCAAAATTAATACGAGATATATAACGTCTGGAGCGTCGATGTAACCATTTATCATTTTGTAGAGGAATAAGATGTCCGACATCGCTCTGCGCTCAATGAGAGGTTTCATATAAAAGAGCAATATAGGCAAGAGTTTTGCTAAATTACAACTGTAAGTCAAGTGCCAGAGGAATCTTTTTTGTACACCTTCTATACGCTTTTTGTATACGTCGTAGTGCGGGTTCCACAACACGTTGCAGTATTCTAAGCTACTACGTATAAGTGACATATAGATTGCGATTTTTGTGCTTGGATTTTTAAACTCCCTACAGGTACGTAAGACAAACCCCAAGGTCTTGAAGGCTGTTTTAGTAATGCTATCTATATGTAAGTTAAATCGCAATTTGGTATCGATAATTACACCCAAATCTCTAATATGATCAACGTCTCTTAATGATACATCGTCAATACAATAATATCTAGTCACTGAGAGCTTTTTTCTAGTGAAGCGTACCACGTGGCATTTGTCAATATTTAAGCTCATACCATTCGATTTACACCGTAATATTAGATTTCCCAAGTAATTTTGAAACAACAATACATCCTCTAATGAATTTACTGATCTAAAAAACTTCAAATCATCGGCGAACATGAGTAAAACTTAGAATTTTGGAAACACTTACCGATATCATTAATAAAAACGTTGAACAGAATGGGACCCAGGTGGGATCCTTGAGGAACTCCGGAAAGGGCAGTAAAAAAGCCAGATTTGAATCCCCCTGCTACTATCACAGACAGTCTATTCGTTAGGTAAGATCTGAACCAGCGCAAGAGATTACCGCCTATACCGACACATGATAATTTGTGCAATAACATATCGTGATTGACTTTATCAAAAGCCTTACTAAAGGCAGTGCAAAGTGAAAGTGAAAGTGAACTGAAAGTGAAGTGAAAGACTGCGCATGATCAACACCTTTGGCCAGGCCTTCAACGAAGTTAGTCGTGATAGACCGGGCTTTCATAAAACCATGCTGTTCCGGTGCATTTAAGTGTCTTAGATGCCAAGTCATTATAGGGCACAGTAGTTTTTCAAAGACTTTAGCAAACACCGTAATAATTGATAGTTTATAGTTTTTCACTGAGTTTATATCATCTCCTTTGTGTATCGGTAGAACAAGAGAAGTTTTCCAAGCGCTGGGAAAGGTTCCAGAACAAAGAGATTTATTAATTATAAAGGACAGAGGTAAAGCTAGAGCACCAGCACATCTTACAGCAAGGATAGATGGTATTCTATCCGAGCCAGCGCCTTTAGTGGAGTCAAGCATCTTTAAGACCCTAAATACTTGGTCTTTAGTCACTGAAATACTAGTAATAAAGTTAGAGGCGGGGGATTTACCTGCATAGTGCTCGTCTGGAGTGGATAGTTTATCAATAATGTAGACTGAAGAAAACTGTGAAGCGAGTTCGCAGATGTCCGGGCCAGTAGTGGCAAGAGTAATTCCAGAAGACATTTGGTCGGTGTAGGCACTACTACTGCCTCTTTTGTGTTTAATGAAACTCCATAGTAGTTTAGGATTTGATTTCAAAGATGTCTCTAGTCGTAGCAAATAAGTTTTATAATTCTGGCTAAGTAATTTCGTACATATATCTCTAAGAAGTTCAAAGGTCAATAAATCCCGATGTTTGTTAAACTTACGGTGTTTAGATCTGTATTTATATTTTTCCTTGGTTACCTTAATTAACGTGTCTGAAAACCATATGGGGTATTTCTTCTTATTACGAGGTTTGAACTTAGTTACATGTTTAACTATGATGGATTGAAGCACTTTATAGAAATGTGCTACCATGTCATCTACGTTTTCATAACGCGACAATTTGTCTTCCCATGATATACTATTCAATTCATTTACAATTTTAATAAAATCTGCTTTTTAAAACATAAATTTGGGTTCATGCTTGGTTAGGAGATAATTGTCACATATAAGTCCCACACAGAATTCGATTGGAGGAAACAACGGGCCAATCACCGATAATGGGTCGGTACTTACGTAGAGGCGGGTGATATCCAATGTGCTCATTATCAGATCCAACAGTTTGTCTTTATTGTTAAAACAGGAATTGTGCTGAACTAGATTATTAAGAGACATGAAATCAACGAGCATGTTATTAAGTAGACTATTGGATGTTGCAGGTTTGAGTGTGTGACTAACAGTCTTAGTCCAGCATAAGCTACTCAAATTGCAGTCACCAAATAATAGTGTTTCCACTGTGGTTTTCTAATATGCGATTGGCATTACTAATAAAATGCTTAAGTATATGCATTTTTACTAGAGGAGGGATATATACGCCACAGATGTGCAGGTGTCTGTCTTTATTAAAGCTGTCATATATTTCCACTTTAACCCATAAATCTTCACAATCTGACTCCTGCGCACACAAACGGCACGATTTAAAGAGACGGCAATGAGAACACCACCTCCCATTTTTTCAACATGGAAGCCGCTGTTTTCGCGGTCGCGTCTGTAGACCGTGTAACGGTCATCAAATAATTCATTATCAAAAATTGTGCCATTCAACCATGTCTCCGTGAAAATAATAATGTCAAAATTACAACAAACTACATTATTAAACAATTCAATAGTTTTTGTCCTCAGACCCCTGACATTTTGGTAGTAACAAGTAAAAGTGCCTTTTAGTACAAATATAGCAGATATAGCGTAATCATGACAAACGATTCAAAAGGTCGAGGTTCTTTACAAGGACGTAGTTTGATTCTTCATTTTTTCGCATGTATATCCTACCATCACGCACCCATACAAATTTGTATTTCAGTTCGAGAGCTTTGTTTCGCGCAGCAGCGTGCAAGCTCTTATTTTCCGGGGAGAGATGCTCCATGACGTAGATAGCAGTCTTCTTATCTCCTCCGATGCCTAAGTGGCTCGAATTGAGTTTGTCGTACGGATTAGTTTTGTTGAAACGTGTTAAATAATTATTAGTGTACCACTCTGCGGTAACTGTTTTCCTCTAAAACAACTGTTGCGTAATGATCTGTCCTTCCGAAGAATGTGGCCACCATATTTTTTCCCACGCTTTGACCGCTCTTAACTTTATTTGGCAACTCCTCGTAAGGAAACACCCAGACATCAGACTGTCTCTTAGTTTCAAGATCATAACAATAAATCCAGCTTTCGTCACCCCTAAGTAAGTCTAAGACAGCATTTAAGTCGCTTTCATTAAATCTTTAACCATTTCACGACACCAATCAACACGACGGAGTTTTTGGGCCTCTGTTAAAACATGAGGTATCCACCGGACACAAAGCTTCATGACCGCTAAATGTTCATAAAGGATTTTGTGCACTTGACTCATACCGATACCTAAGCTTGTCCGAATCTGATGATAAGTCACCCTTTCGTCAGTATCTATCATACGCCACACATCACTGATGTTATCTTCAGTCGTCGTCGTAGAAGGCTGTTACTCACGTATATCATTAGAGAGATAAGTGCGAACACGTTTAAATAAATTAAACCAGTTATAAACGGTGGCACAAGATGTTATTTTATCGTGAAAGGCGAATCGAAGTCTATCACAACTTTCTTGTAGTATTAAATGACATCGAAGTTCATAAAAAATCATTGTACGCAAAATTTTCTCGCGTTAAATTCATGCTGACGTGACATTTTGACATGACAAACAATTTGCAATTTGCCGCCAAATCGTTAACAAATGACAAATTAATAAAATATATACGCAATAATATTTGCAAAGAATTCCATTTTCAAAATTTGTACTTATTTGTTTTATTATATCGTTTACAAGTGGCCAATTCTAAACATTTTCAGTATCGCCCTCGTATTCCACTACTTGAAATCGTTTTGCCACGCCCACTTAAAAAGAAAATCCGTAAAAGGAATATAATGATAAGGATCTATTAGAAATACATTAATAAATCATTACTCTTTCGTCGCGTTGCAACTACATGGTTATCATCATATTTTTGGAGTAAGCTATAAATGGCTCAACGAGTACCTTCAACATAGTATAATAACATCTGGTAAAAAGACTCTTTTTCTGTCTAGTATTCCATCTGGGTAGGTACCACCCTCCCTCTATTCCTGCCGCGATATTAAATAGCAGTGCTTGAATTTCTATGTTATGTGATTAGGGGTACGAAGAGCTAGAGTAATTAGAAATGGCAACGCATATGTAACCTTTCTTGTTAGGAGTTAGCTGCAGCTGAACTGCACTAGTCAGTTATCATCAGTAGACTGGAAATTCATTTGTCACTTTCGTATTGAAATAAATATTCGTAGACAGAAAAAAATATATATATATATATATATACGCATATGTAACAAGGAAGGTTACATATGTGTTGCCATTTCTAATTACTCTAGCTCTTCGTACCCCTAATCCTATAACATAGAAATTCAAGCACTGCTATTTAATTTCGCGGCAGGAATAGAGGGAGGGTGGTACCTATCTCTTAAAATAAAATAAAATAAATATTCGTGGATAGTTTAATAACACTAACGAAAATGAATTATGACATGTGTTAGACTACGAGACTAACAGAGTACTAACAGAGACTGAGAGATTAAGAGAGACACAGTTGCAATAAAACATCTAAACAAATTGGGAGATTACGAAAATTTAATTAGCTGCTTGCTCTGATTTGTATAACAAATTAGTGGGCTTAAATACTTTTTTAATCATAATAAATTAGCAAAAAGCGCTTCTTTTTGTTAATTTATTATGATTAAAATGAGAGTTTATTATTTTATCAGAACAAAAACAATATATTTGTCAATATCTTGTCTTCAAAACATTGAAATTTTAAATAAGACCCACGATACTTGAATACTGTAATGGAAAATGCTATATCTATTCTTAAATTGCCTGACATCGGGATATAACAACGGACTTAATACGCACAAGCTCTTGTTTCAACACTGGTGTTATAATAGCAGTCACATATAATTATTATTTATTTATGCCTTGGTGGCTGTAAACGTCTTCCAAGCGAAAAAAACATCCTGCTGTAATTATATATCGTTCACATAAAATGAAATAAAATTTACTCTTTAATAATAATTCTCACTCTCCTATATCACCATAAAAATCTATGTGAAAACTTTTTTGATAGCGACGGCTTAAAGTTTACACAACTTACGTCTTAAACGAATAAAATTGCCGCTCGTACTCGCAAAATACTTCAAACAACCAATTACGAGCGTTAACGTTCTCACTGTAGAATGCGAGTCAATGTTCGATGGTTGATATCGTCGATTTATTAAACTCGCCCTCATAAATTGTGTTTTCGATTAATGGCACTAGTTGGCGCTTGTGAAAGTGAAGTGAAAGAGAAGTTTTCCAAGCGCTGGGAAAGGTTCCAGAACAAAGAGATTTATTAGTTATAAAGGACAGAGGTAAAGCTAGAGCACCAGCACATCTTACAGCAAGGATAGATGGTATTCCATCCGAGCCAGCGCCTTTAGTGGAGTCAAGCATCTTTAAGACCCTAAATACTTGGTCTTTAGTCACTGAAATACTAGTAATAAAGTTAGAGGCGGGGGATTTACCTGCATAGTGCTCGTCTGGAGTGGATAGTTTATCAATAATGTAGACTGAAGAGAACTGTGAAGCGAGTTCGCAGATGTCCGGGCCAGTAGTGGCATTCCAGAAGACATTTGGTCGGTGTAGGTACTACTACTGCCTCTTTTGTGTTTAATGAAACTCCATAGTAGTTTAGGATTTGATTTCAAAGATGTCTCTAGTCGTAGCAAATAAGTTTTATAATTCTGGCTAAGTAATTTCGTACATATATCTCTAAGTAGTTCAAAGGTCAATAAATCCCGATGTTTGTTAAACTTACGGTGTTTAGATCTGTATTTATATTTTTCCTTGGTTACCTTAATTAACGTGTCTGAAAACCATATGGGGTATTTCTTCTTATTACGAGGTTTGAACTTAGTTACATGTTTAACTATGATGGATTGAAGCACTTTATAGAAATGTGCTACCATGTCATCTACGTTTTCATAACGCGACAATTTGTCTTCCCATGATATACTATTCAATTCATTTACAATTTTAATAAAATCTGCTTTTTAAAACATAAATTTGGGTTCATGCTTGGTTAGGAGATAATTGTCACATATAAGTCCCACACAGAATTCGATTGGAGGAAACAACGGGCCAATCACCGATAATGGGTCGGTACTTACGTAGAGGCGGGTGATATCCAATGTGCTCATTATCAGATCCAACAGTTTGTCTTTATTGTTAAAACAGGAATTGTGCTGAACTAGATTATTAAGAGACATGAAATCAACGAGCATGTTATTAAGTAGACTATTGGATGTTCCAGGTTTGAGTGTGTGACTAACAGTCTTAGTCCAGCATAAGCTACTCAAATTGCAGTCACCAAGTATAATAGTGTTTCCACTGTGGTTTTCTAATATGCGATTGGCATTACTAATAAAATGCTTAAGTATATGCATTTTTACTAGAGGAGGGATATATATGTGTTGCCATTTCTAATTACTCTAGCTCTTCGTACCCCTAATCCCATAACATAGAAATTCAAGCACTGCTATTTAATTTCGCGGCAGGAATAGAGGGAGGGTGGTACCTACTCCTTAAAATAAAATAAAATAAATATTCGTAGATAGTTTAATAACACTAACACATGTGTTAGACTACGAGACTAACAGAGTACTAACAGAGACTGAGAGATTAAGAGAGACAGAGTTGCAATAAAACATCTAAACAAATTGGGAGATTACGAAAATTTAATTAGCTGCTTGCTCTGATTTGTATAACAAATTAGTGGGCTTAAATACTTTTTTAATCATAATAAATTAGCAAAAAGCGCTTCTTTTTGTTAATTTATTATGATTAAAATGAGGGTTTATTATTTTATCAGAACAAAAACAATATATTTGTCAATATCTTGTCTTCACAACGTTGAAATTTTAAATAAGACCCACGATACTTGAATACTGTAATGGAAAATGCTATATCTATTCTTAAATTGCCTGACATCGGGATATAACAACGGACTTAATACGCACAAGCTCTTGTTTCAACACTCGCGTTATAATAGCAGTCACATATAACTATTATTTATTTATGCCTTGGTGGCTATAAACGTCTTCCAAGCGTAAAAAACATCCTGCTGTAATTATATATCGTTCACATAAAATTTAAATAAAATTTACTAATTAACAATAATTCTCACTCTCTTATATCACTATAAAAATCTATGTGAAAACTTTTTTAATAGCGACGGCTTAAAGTTTACACAACTTACGTCTTATACGAATAAAATTGCCGCTCGTACCCGCAAAATACTTCAAACAACCAATTACGAGCGTTAACGTTCTCACTGTAGAATGCGAGTCAATGTTCGATGGTTGATATCGTCGATTTATTAAACTCGCCCTCATAAATTGTGTTTTCGATTAATGGCACTAGTTGGCGCTTTCTTTATTCCATACAAATCGTAGCTAACGCTCTCGGGATCGAACATGTAAAAAAAACTCGCACTAGGCACGCTGTATTAATTTTAGCACACTAACACTTTGCTAATAAAAAGGGTTTCTGATTTTATCTCTTACCATACGAAATATAGCAGTACTAGCTGTTCCCTGCAAATTTGTCGGCGTTTTTTTATTTGCGCAAAAACTTAATAGATTAACTAAAACTAAACATTAAGTTACTTTATAAAATCAGCTATCTGCTAGTGAAAGTCCCGTCAAAATCAGCTCAGCCATTTCGGAGATTAGCCGGAACAAATAAACAAATAGATAGACAGACTGACATACAAACACAAAAATTTTAAAAATTGTTTTTTTTTTTTTTTAATGTAATAATTATCAAGTTATTCAAGTTGAATATGAAATTTCAACAACCAGTTGCTCTAGCTTGCATAAAATTTTTGATACCAGTTTAGAAAAGCATCATTCAGGGTATCATAACAAAAAAAACAATTGGAAAAAGTAAAGATTTGTGGCAACAGGAGTGAAAAGATTATCACAGAACGTAAAATTTTTCCGTTTTTTTAAATGCCTATAATTTTTAAAACTTGTAATTTAGATTTTTAATTTTTCTGACAACCAGCATGACTTGCCTTTTCACCCGGTTCCGAGTTGACGTCGAGTGTTTGAACAGCCTGTATAATACAAATTTAAATAAAATGTTACTTTTCATCTCATATATATTATATATATATATATATATATATATATATATATATATATATATATATATATATATATATATATATATATATATATATATATATATATATACATGTGCGTGGAGACTTTAACAATCTACTAGAAGCTTCCTACATAAATAATACATTTAGATTATTGTTTAAATCATATGTTTTTAAATTTTTTTATTTTTGGAACATTGTATGTATATGTATGGTATTTATAACATTTTTACAAATTAAGCCATGCCATAAATATGTAATTCAAAAATTAAGCTCTGATCACTGTGGATAATAAAATTCGTTACCTTATGTTCAAAAAAAGCAAGTAGATGAAAAATTTGTGTTTGTTATAGTAAACGCTCGTAGCTTGGAAAATTTTGAAGTAACGTAGTAAAAAAAAAACCATTACTTTCGTACCTAAATAACCCACATTTTGTTGTATATGTTATTATTCAAGCTTATTTGCAATAAATTTTTCAGTACTTATACTTCTAAGACAATCCCCTTGAACAATCTAAAGGTATTCTATGAATGGGTGAGAGCAGGAAACCATAAGAGTGGACAAAGTTTATGTGAACTTTACAATGAAAGGTCATATAATCATAGCGTCGAATTTTGGAAATATGTAAAAATTTATTTAAAAGAGTTTGCTTCAGTAGCCAAGTCCTTGTATTTGAGCATTAATATAAAGACGGCTTCAAATAAATTTAAAAGCACATGGAGTATAAATAATAGAAACTGATATCGAAACTGTTAATGTCAACTCTCGCAATTCAAACGATGCGGACTGAAAAAAGTACTTAGATGTTCAATTTAATTGTTTCAGACGCATGCTATTATAAAACTATATTGTGTAAAATAATAAAGAAATACTTGTAAAGAGTTCTTTGAAAATATTTGATATGTAACAAAAATTTTAACCGTATATATTTTTCTTAAGTTTCGCAATACATATTGAGTGGCCCGTTTATTTTCTTCGTTTCTTGAAGTCGATTTTTTTTAGTTTTGCTTTGTGCCATTTTATTAGTAATTATGAATTGCAAAATAGTCTCGTCTCCGTGCCGTCTTATATACCAAACCGAAACGTTGCATCAAAGTATCATATTGTGCTTATTATAGTCCACGGTTGTTGCAGCATAAACCTGCGGTTACTCCTTAGTTAAACGCTTTAAACGTTATTAATTTAAAACTTAAATGAGTTTCACTGCCTTTTAGCAAAGCTTTAACTTGAAAGTTAGACATCATATTTAGGCACACGAAGTGGGGAGTGAAAGAGGTTTGTTAATTCGAACCATTAAAGGATATAAATTAGAACTCATCACTAAAATACTTTTATTATATACGAAATCACAAAAATCGCTTTACAAAAAATAAATCAATTAAAACTTTCGAATGCTCAACGTGTTATCTTACACTTCGCAGATTCTTATTGAACAAATAATTTTGAATTGAACATCATCAATTCCAAAGTAAACGAAATCATCTAAAAAGTTAAAATATCGAAGCGTTTCTCGACCAGTTTCAAACTTGTGATTGACATCACTACTTAAAATGATTAGGTCGTCGCGCACAAGATATTTATTGGAATATTAAGTTATAATTATAATTTTGACCTGTTTAACGTAACTGGGAAGCCATTTTATAACACGGAATTGTTCATTCTGAACTTTAACGATAGTGAAAGAAAACCAATGTCATTAATTAAGAAGTCAGTGAATAATACGCGTTCTTTATTTCCAACTTAACTAAGTGAGGTTAGTAAACAAAAAAATTGCTTTTGTTTGAAGATTTTTTTAAAATAATTTCATGGGGTATAAAACATTTTGGAAAAGAATCTATCTTCTCATTACAATTCGTAGGTGATAACAACAACCGTATAGTGGCGGTATAAGAATATCCAATATCCCATATCATTTCGTGCGTGTCGTAAGAAGCGACAGAGGAAAACAAATCAGAATATCGGCAGCAGCAAGGCAATCTATGGGGGCGGCTTATATTCAACAGTGGGTTTTAATAGACTGTAACGGTAACGATTAAAGACAACAATGGCCAAGGCCTAAAAGAACTGAGCGTGTAGCAGAAGAGCGATTCGCCTGCTAGGAGAGGCTAGAGAAAACAATAGATAAGGTGAAGAAGACTTAAGCAATTTCCAATCCGCATATTTAGTGAGAAGATAAAGGCAATTGTTTCTATAATAGGAGCAAGAGGCCCATACCCAGCATAAGGAGTGATAAAGAAGTAAGAAGAAAGAGTATAAATAAAACCATTATATGTACACACAAATTCTTTTTAAATACTATCAATTATGGGCTTGAGGTCTGTACTTCGTTTTCTATGGCAGTTAAAGTAATATCCCCGCAACAACGGGAGAGACCCATGTCTAGCAGTGGGCTTTTAAGGGCTGGTAAAGACGAACACATAGAAAGTATTTAGGGTTTTCTATCAGCAAAAAGTACAACCTACATACGTCCCACTGCTGATGAGAGGATTTTAGGGCAAGGAAGTGACCGCCGTGCTGCCTCAATATGTGATGCGGAACTTCGTAATATTTTTATTCTCATTTCTCAGAGACGCACTTTACCTCACAATAATTTCCTTTATCGCCGAGCATGTGGTAAATTAGGACTTAATATTGCAATTAACAATTTCATTGGTGCCGGCGGGGATCAAACCCGGGTTGCTCAAATACTGTGAAATTCACAGCGAGCGCTTAGCCACTGACCATTCACGGCTTATAAAAAAAATTTGAATGTTTTGTGTAATAAGTAGTATAACGTTTATTTTTGAAATATTTTAACAATATTGGACAAATTTACTAATATCGGGTGTCCGGTAATGAATGGATAACCTTGAAATGTCTTATAGTACAACTTATGGCCGTCCTGAAAAAAATACGAAAAATAATATATCACAAGTAGTACCTTTAGATTATATCACAAGATTTAAATTGGTTATTTTATTACATTTAAATAAGTTAATTTCTAATACTTAATTTGGTTTTAATTTGTTTAAAATAGCTGTTTTCATGTATGATCAACTCCTGATGTGTTTTTATTAATTCCCAATGATCAAAGACAATTCAATTTAATAAATGATCCCATATTACAAATTTTGTTACTTAGTCAAATTTTCTCCTTTTCTACATTAATGGCAATAAGTCACTATTTATGGAAAATACATTTATGAATTATACCATTATAAAATCTACACGAAACCGATATTATTGTAAAATTATTGGTCACCCATACATTCATACATTTTTTTCATACCCAAGAGGTTTGAACTTCGCTTAAATAATATTTTTTGCATGTTTTTCAGAAATAAATTGATTTGCGAATTTTTTAAATAAAAACTGCAAAAGCTATTCATATTGTTTACATTTTACCTATAAGCACAGTTAGTGTATAATAATAATATAACAAAAATCCAATAGAAATCATTCATTTTTGGTCATAGTGTTCAAGACAGTAAAATAAGATAGAAAAGAATCGACTTTTCTTTAAAAAAAATATATCAAAGGTACTGCTTGTGATATATTATTTTTCGTATTTTTTTTCAGGACGGCCATAAGTTGTACTATAAGACATTTCAAGGTTATCCATTCATTACCGGACAACCTGTATATTGTTATCATTAATAAATTTCATTTTATATCAACTCTATAACCTGTTCCTAAGGTTCAGAAAGCTGTCCCGATGTGAAGACTTACTCGAGCTAGACAGAGCTTAAGTCCCGTCTTCTGCCAAACTGATCGCATTACGTCGACAAGCATGTGGTATAAATTGTAAATTCATGAAGTTAAATTGTTACAGAATGTCCTAACATTGTTACAGTATGTTCCCATACTGTAACAATGTTAGGACTGTGAACTTAGTTATTTACACTACAAAAGTAAATTAAATGTTATAACACCTAATTTTACCGTGACTAATTAATAATGAACAATATGTTAAATAGAAAAACGTTGGTTTCATTTATACCATCCAATTACTATATCTAGTTCTGTTAAACTATTATCTGGTGGAAGTCCTGAAAAATAGAATAATATTTTTCAAACGAGTGAAATTAGGGTTTTGATGGCTTTTTTTGAATGATTTTATCCTTTGCGGTTTTGTACGTGGTAGAGCCAAGCGTTACAGCATGAATGGGTCAGCTCGACTGATGAAGGACCACACCCTCTCAGAATAAAAGTTACACCCTATATACCTCTCACTGAGGCACAGGCCCCTATTTCTGAGAATGTTTTGGAACACAGAAGTTTTCGCCGCTCTGTCCCAATGTGTGTTGGTGAACTTCACATGCCTTCGATTTTTTTCCTATTTATCAGACATGCAGATTTCTTCACGATGTTTTCCTTCACAGTCGAGCACGTTGTAAATCAACACTTAAATTGCAATTAACAATTTTCATTGGTGCTGGCGGGGATCGAATCCATTTGCTTGCGTACTGCGAAATTTTCAGCGACCGTTAACCATCTGAACTACCACCTCAGAATACTTACCACTTACTAACTTATACTTGCACAAACACGCACACGCACACGCGCACACAACCATACAGATCTGTTGTCTGGATCTCATGAAAACTCGATTTGCAAAAACTGAAGTGAAAACAATAACTTCCACGTTTTGCGAAAATCATTGATATTTATTTATAGCAGAAAGTTAAAAAAATCTAATACAATATCTATGAATGTGAATATTACCTCAGTCGGCCTAGTGGTTCAAAAGTTGTGTAATTACACACAGACGTAATGATTATAATTCAGAGGAAAAAAATATTACATATTTTTTTGTAAAAATCCTAGCAGTTTAATGCGGCTCGATTTTAGTGAGTATATAGGCTAATAAATTTTTAAAACCGAGTGATGACAGTTGAAAGATTAATTCTGGGGTGTTAACAGATTTAGCCAAACAAAACACTCATCTTCACCACAATTAAGCTTAAAAATATGACATGAAATTATTTTCCATTTTTCAAAGCATGTATTAAATGTGAAATTATTTTTATAGTGTTATGTCAACAAAATTGCTACATTCTATATTATCTCAAGCCATAATATCAAATGAAAGTTAAGACTTCTTTAACTTAAATACTTTTGTATCGGATTAACCAACGTATCAACACTGATTTCCCATCTGGGTTCTTAAAATTGTAAGTTTGTTAAAGTGTCGTTTATTGTAGTAAAATTGTAAGTTTGTTAGTGTCGTTTGTTAAGTAGTTGTAAGTAAACTGTTCCACAGAGAGGTCGTACGCGGAAGAAAAGATTTAGTAAAACGTACAATGGTGGACCGCCAAGCATCCAGATGGCGTGGATGGTATCAAGAGGTTTGCCGCGTAGTGCGTTCATGAAATTTGGCGGCTGGGATTAATCCTAACAATTCCTCAGAGCACTCCCCGTGGAATATGCGAAAGAAAACGCTAAGAGATGTAACATCTCTTCGCTGCCAGTGAATCGAGCCGATCGGAAAGCACTTGGTCGTCGATGATTCGAGCCGCTCTGCGCTGGATGCGGTCAAGTGAAAGGAGATGGCACTGGGGACCACAGCCCAGAGATGGGAACAGTATTCTTTACAACAAGAAGAACAGTATTATTTATATGTGGCCGAACCTGCGCCTTGTAAAGTTGCAGGCGGTGCGGTGGCATGAATTATGGCACCCCCCACAACACACCCGCATGATCCCTATCGACTTTGGTAACAAAATTTGTATTTCTGGTAACTAAAAACAATACCAACGTAACTCCACGTATCATAGCGCTATTGCGACATGATATGACTATATGATATGCTTTTTACACTTAAAAGTGCTGTCAAACACACTCACCCTAAAATATAGCCGATGATGTTGTTGGATGACGACCTCCGACATATTTGCTTTATTTCATAGACCTTAATTATTATGTCTTTAATATATAGGTCTTCAGTCCACAACTCTACTATCATAATGCTTATGCATCAAAAATACCTTCTATAATAATGCTTTTGTATCATAAAACTTACTATATCTTTAATATATGTGACCTTAAACTCTGCTATTGTAATGTATATGCATCATAGAGACCTTCTTTAATAATGTTTTTGTATCATAGACCCTACTATCATAAGTCTTTAATATATGGGACTTCAACCCAAAACTCTAGAATCATAATGCTAATACATCATAGAAACCTTCTAAAATAATGATATAATATCATGACCTTACTATCATAAATTCCTAATATAGGACTATATATTCTGCAACAGTACTAGAAGTAGTCTTTCATCCGACCACCCCATATATATGCACCCCTTGGGTGTGCGTCTCCGACAGCTCAGACATACATGCAATATATACACGAACACCCTCCATAACTTAGAAATTTCCTTATACGCGAACACGCTCAAAGCCGGTGTCCCTCAAGGCTCTAATCTTGCCCCCCTCCTATATATACTATTCACCAACGACATCCCTATCCCGTCGAATGGTGTTAAACTAGCCCTCTTCGCAGATGACACAGCCCTTTACCCTAAAGGCAACTCACAATGCCACAGATTCGGAACAAGACACAAAAGTCAGTTAATGACTTAGGAGCTTGGTTCCAAAAATGGCGTATCGACGTAAATCCGGAGAAGAGTTCCGCCGTTTGCTTCGAATACAAACGACGCCGTCTCACTGCCACTTCGCCAATCAGGATGTTAGGAACCCCTGTCACATGGCAAACAAAAGCCATATATTTAGGCGTCACCCTTGATGCACTTTCGAGCCAGATATCAAGAAGGTAACTCGCACCGCGCGATTTTACACGGGTAGGCTGCTGGGCAGACACAGTAAAATATCCCTCCGCATCAAGCGAACCCTATATAAGGTCTGTATACGACCTGTTATGACCTACGCGGCCCCACTTTTCGCACATGCTAAACCCAGAGTTATAAATGAACTTCAAATATTTCAATATCTATTATGTCGTAGGGCCACTAACTCGCCCTATTATGTCCGTAATGCCGACCTACACCGAGACTTAGGGCTCCCAAAAATCCAGCAGTTCCTTAAATCTCTCACTGAGAGATTTTTCAAAGCCTCAGAGTCCCACCCAAATCATCTCATTCGCGAGACAGCTGCCTATGCAGCCACTCTACACACTCGATATAGTGTGCGCAGACCGAGAAACTCTCTCTCGGACCCCCCCCCCCCCCAACAAGCTTTCGGCTGATCTGAACTGCCTCCTGGCGGCTCAGGCCAAGCCTACTTAACACATCCCTTAATCTGCCTTAGTTAGGCACACATCTAAGCGGCTTTTCGCCGCTTGCGCCCTCCTTTCTGCCAAGTATGGTCGCATCCGTATACGGCTTAGAGAGCTCTCGTCAAATCGGTAAGCCAATCCATAAAGGCGGTGTTTAGTGGGTAAAAGTCTCCACATAATCACGCAGCCGGCTGCCTGTTATGCTATGAGCATTCACCGCCTTCCTCCCCCGATTTCCGGAGGGTTGCCGATATATGCTTCGGGTGCAAAAAAAAAAACACGCTCATAATTTTCTTAAATGCGAACACCCTCCATGACTTAATTTTTTTCTTATACATGAAAACGCTCAATTACTTAGACAATTTTCTTTTAAACGAACTCCCTCTATGACTTAGGCAATTTTTGACCAATTTTCCAATTATTTTATAAATGTTATTTAACTTTTATACATTATTATAATATTTTCGTCTTGTTTTTCTATTATTTATCACATTTAGAATATTTTTTCAAAGTTTTTAATAAATTGATTGATTCTGAAAGACAATATTAAGCCTTTAATTTACTGTTATACTTAATGTCTAAAATGTATTTATTTTAACTTTATTCTTATTAAAGTATTGTTCCATATATTTTTTCTAAGATAATTATTGACGGCCTTATGTAGAAACTAATTATTAATTATTCATAATAAAAAGGAGCCGTCACACCTACTTTGTGACAGGCTTGGTTATGGACTGGAAAGTTACTTTATGGTATAAGAGTAAGAAATATAATATATTTTCGGATAACTGACTCCATTATCTTCGCCATGATACGAGCGCTTTACAAGTCCACTGCTGAACATAGGCACATTCCCAAGTAACGCCAAAAAACACGGGTATAATAAGTCAGCTGCATCTATTGATTAGCTGCATATTTTACCAGGTCATCACTCCATCCAGTGGGGGCGCCTAATACTTCGATTACGAGGCTGGCATTATTGGGTTAGTATAATTTTTGTTAATTTCTTAATTGAATAAATAATTAACTCGTTAAATTATGTAACATTATGAATTAAACAGCTTCACTATTTATCTACTTGATTTTCGAATTTAACGCAAACATCTTGTTATTGATAGCGTCAAACCCTTTGTTTTATTCATGTTGTCAACTGAATTAGAATAATGAAATGGGGTCTTAACAACGCTTGGATAAAATTTTCTTGCCTTATTTGTAACCGCATCAATATAATATTATTTAGGAATATGTAGTATTATGTAAGTTCAGCAGTCTATATAGTTTTGTCGAAGGATAATCGCAAACAGGAAATTTTGAATTATTTGAATAATTTTTACAACACAGTACATCTACTCATGGAGACTTACAACTAATTCGAAAAAATACGGTAACCACAATAACGTAAGTAGACCAAGCAACAAGGAAAGCCTTAATCACATTATTTAGGTTTACGTACTTTGTATATAATAAATATCCATATGATTATAACAAGCTCCCTAATACACACTATTACACGAGGCGTTGGTCGCTACAAGGACTGAACTCCTCGTTCTGTCGAAGAATTCAGCTTTTCGTGTCAGAAAACAAGTAACAAACAAAAAAATTTAAAAATTTTCATTGATTATAGTGATTTCAAATGCAGGTACTTTTCAAATTGTAATACAATAGACGATGTTTTTTTTATCTACTCGTAAAAGCCCCTTAGCAGAACATGGACCTCTCCCGTTGTAGGAAAGATTTATCTTAAGCGTTACGTTTGGTAAACGATAGCAATACTGGACGTCTCCCACCTTTGACTCTGCTACCAGTTGCCAGTCTGCGTATAACGTATTGGTGTAAACGATATGGTTATACTTATAGCACTATCTATCGTTATTTTGGCGTTTACCATAGTCGCCCCTTACAACACCCATGGTATTGATTAGGTTGATGGATATTCTTGCGCCAACACACGCAAATAGCCAGTTACCGTTATCGTTACAGCCTATTAAAGTCCACTGCTGAACATAGGCCACCCCCACAGATTGTCTCTTAGTGTGGATATTCGTCGTAGTTGTCACGCTTGGCAAGCGGGTTGGCAACAGGAGTTTTATTTTTATTTTTTGATCGTTATTAGGAAGACGCTACTGCCCATCTTCTGCTTTATTTCCTTTTATCGCCTCTTACGACACCCACGGGACGTTGTGGGGTAGTGCATATTCTTACACCGCTACTATACGGTCACGGAGAGTATTACTAGATTATCTTAAATTGTAGCGAAAAGAAATTAAAAATAAAGCATTTTACTATTGCTAAAAACAATCTTAGTTCAATGGCAAACAAAGGGGTATTTTACAGGGAAGATACGAAATGTCAAACAACAATCAAAGTTTTTTCATTTTTGCTGGATTACAGCGCTTGGGCGCAAACTTTGATTATATTTTCCTGTCGAAGCCCTTTGTTACATTAAAAGGTTCTTTTAAATACAATTCGTTAAACTTTATGAGATGTAATATAAAAAATTATGATTTTATTCTGACTGGTGTAAATTATAACGAATTGTTCAGATATTGTCGAAAATTACAACATGCACAGTGGTAGGGCGACTAGGTTGCCCATTAAAATCCGCAGCCAAGGAATACGAAAGGTCGGGCCACAGGGTCTCAAGTTAGATTCCGGGAATAATGAATGTTTAGTAGTTACGATTCATCATTCACGCACAAATAATGAAATTATTGGTGCGTGAGTGATGAAGTGTAAGGCGGGCTGAACTAAACGGTGGACTGTATATACATGCGCAGCTCGTTGTATTCAAAACAAAATGGTGAACGTGGCACGCGACGGACATCGAACAATATACATGCTACAATTTAATTCAACACATTAGCTGGCACGACGAAAAACACGAGCTGCTAAGGAAAAGAACAAAAATTAAAAAAAACAGCTCAAGATTTAAAGCAAAAAGAAACAAATGTCGATATGCATTACAGATGAAAAGGTGGATATTATAATAAAGATAGGACTCTATTTATTACTACTATAATTACCTAATGATTTCTTAAATTTACGTGAACACTACACATTGAATAAATTATCCTTTGTGTGCTCTGGTATGTCCTCTCAGTGGTGACAGTATTTTTGCCAAGTGTTGTGCCAGCTTATAAGTTGGTGAATCGATCTGGCTCACTATAGGACGTAGTGGAGCGTTTGGTTTGTGTATCTTCGGTAACCCATACAACCTCGGTGGTTTGGTACATGATGGTATTAGCGAATTCACTAATACCATCATGTACTGAGAGGACATACCAGAGCACACACAAAGGATTCATACCATTTTGTTAGTGAGATAAAAGACCTACATCTCGCTGACTATGAAACAATGGTCAGTTTTGATGTTGAGTCACTATTCACATGCCAACCTATTGAATACTGCATCTCAATTGTAACTAGGAAGCTAGAAGATAACAACATGCCTGCTGAATATGCAGTATTACTCAAATATTGCCTCACATCTGGCTATCTATTGTGGAAGGAAGAGTTCTACAAGCAAGTAGATGGTGTGGCGATGGGCTCACCTGTATCTTCCATAGTCGCCGACATATTCACGGAGGACTTCGAGGAGAAAGCCCTGCTTACTGCTCCCGTAAATCCAAGATTCTACAAGCGGTACGTAGACGACACTTTCACAATTTTACCATCTGACAAAGTAACTGTATTTTTAGACCACCTTAACTCTATAAACTCTAAAATACAATTCACAATGGATTTAGAGGCAAATAACTCTTTAGCTTTCCTAGATGTTTTAGTCATTCGAAATCCTGATAACACTATTGGTCACACTGTGTATAGAAAAAAAGATCCATACCAACCGATATTTAAATGGTGAATCTCACCATCATCCTTCACAGTTAGCTACCGTGGGTAAATCTTTGTTTCAGAGAGCACGAGGGATCTGTGACAGAAAACATCTAGCCGCCAAGATTCAGCATGTCAAGCAAGTGTTGCAAGATCCCGAGATCCCGCGCCTACGTCACAGTGACCAAGTGAAGCCGGCCACAGTCGAGCGCGAGCCTGCTGTACTACCATATGTCAGAGGAGTCACAGACAAGGTTGGCTACATCTTGAAGCGAGCTTCCATTAAAACATAGAAGATTAGTCAATTTTTACCATCCGTCAAGTGTAATATCCCTCTACAAGATGCAGGAGTGTACAAGTTAGATTGTGAATGTGGTCTCTCTTACATAGGTCAAACAAAAAGATCCATAAAAACCCGCGTGAAAGAACATATAGCTGACGTGAAGCACCGACGCTCCGGGAAGTCTGCAGTTTGTGAACATGTTCAAGATCGTCCCCACCATTAAATCAGATTTGATAAACCACAAATCCTCGCAAAATAACACCGATTCCTACCAAGGATGATACGTGAGGCTATTGAAATTAAAAAAACATCCTAATTTCAATAGAGAAGATGGTTGGGTGCTGCCATCTGCTTGCGATCCTGTAATTAATAAAATTAAACCCAAACCCAAGCATACCACTGCAAGACTTCAAGATATTGTAAGTTCGATTTGCGTAAATCGGACCAAAAATTAATATTCAAAAACTGAAGGTAGCCGGGCTAACAATGACATTGGGACGTCAAACATCTCAGTCCCCCCCCCCCCCCCGTGACCATAGTGCTGTAAAGCACCCGAAACGTCGGGAATTAAAAATAAGTAAAATCAGTTAAATAAACAAGATAGAATCCGTAAATTTAGTTTTATTCAACTATAATTACCTATCAAATAACAAAAGTACTTTATGTAGGTATATATAATTTTTAAAACCAGTGTTAGCAATAGTTTTATCAATCACTGGTTTTTAAAATGAATTGATTTTGTATAATATATACGTACACATTTATGTGGGTTCACTTTTTTTATTACGAAAAAAAACTTGTATCAGTATAGTTAAAACAAAATATCGCAGTTGTGGTGAATACTTAGCTCGTGAGAGCTTCCCACTTTTAAATTTTTTCTTTAGTAGATGCTTAATAAGTTCCGTTTTTTCAACGCCATTTTTTTCAAAAACTATGCGTTTTTCTTTGCTTATTAAAAATTTTCATCCAGGTTCTGAATTTTTTTAACTAGCAAACTTTTTTCTATTAAAAAAGATTTAAGCTAGAAGTTTTAACGTTTTCTGATAGTAAAGCTGTTGCTGCATTTTATTTTATTTTTTGGTTTAGGTGCATTAGTGGGAATATATAATGAATTAATACTCTAAGGTATTGCATTATATTTAATTTGATGCAAAGTTCATGTTAAATTATACAAAAGTTCACTATATATATGAAATAAATCCGAAAACATAATCTCTAAATAATGATGTGTTCACTAGAGGCACAGCTATATTATAGAACATATTTCTTTCCCATTTTATCGATAACTATTAATGTAAAACTATTGGCACACAGACTCGAGTCAGTCGTTCGACCGAATGGCACATTGTAGGAGGGTGAGCGGTCTTTATCTCAGTTCTTCGGGAGTAACAATGCAATCTGCATTTTGAATCTTATCGAGGACCCGACCATCAAGTGAATCGTGTGCTCATATTTATTCGATAAATAGTATTTGGTTGGATAAATACTTGTGCCTTGTAAATAAATGGCAAAACACCTTGCGGGTCTCTTATTAAAAAAACTTTGAAATAAATGTATAATACTGCAAAATTACATACATAGATCATTTAAATGTAATCTCTCACAGCTTTTTATTAATCTGGTTCTCTTACTATTCTAACCGACATACAACAATACAACAGTGAGCTAAAACAGGTTCAAACGTTGTGGTACCACGTATGAATCTTAGGCATAAAAAGACTTTTACTTTTAATGATTTATTTAATTTACACGAATACACATACAATAAGTATCACTGAGAATTTAAAAAAGTAAAGTAAATGTCAATAAAATCCTTAAAACTAGATATTTCTTTGTAAAACTGTATGCTTTAGTTAGATTTGAATATTTGGTCAGAAAATAAATTTGTCTGAGAATGTAATATACAAATCATCATATTTAGTTCATGCCCTAAAACAAGATTGGCCCCAATTAATAATTGTGCATTTAAAAATATAATTTTGCACGTACTTTGGAACATTGCCAGTACTTTCAGTTAATTTGAACTTTTAAACTCATGAAAAGCTATAGAATTTTCATCAAGATTAGAAAGTGCTTAAGAGCGCTTGCTAAGGCAAATAATCTCAGTTAGTAGTTCTCAATTAAAAATCAATGAAATAGTATTTTATTGATTGCTTTGACTTTTTGTAATTGCGTAGATGACTTTAATCTTGTAGGCTATATAAATACATATTAAGTACGGGATTTGAAACTGTAGTCTACTTAACCTCAGCCATAACAAACTTTTAAATTAACCCTCAAAATGACTGCACTGTTAATTTTAGCTCAGTTTCTCTGTGAATCTTTGAATCTCGTTCTAATATTTCTATGCAATCAAGTTACAACATACTCAAGACTTTTACTTTCATACTTGTTTATTAACTCGCTTTTTGTCTGTTTTGTCCAAATTTTCCTGAGAGTCATAGATTTAAAACTCTACATATATCGCAGAATTAAATGACAATGAAATACTAACTTATTTGTTTAGGAGCTGATTCCATAGGGGTCCCTACTGGTGTTCCATAATGAAAGATGGAATAAGTTTTACGAAATATTTGTTAAAAAAGAACGCGAAATACAGTTGGCGAGCAACTAGTGACTGACTGAAATATCTTATTCAATAAGTTTATGGATACAACATTACAAAGTATACATGGGGGCAGCACACCTACAATACTTTTTCTTTTATAAAAAATGAATACCAAAAAATCTTAAAACTATACAATGAATACAAACTAAAACTTAAAACTAATAACAAAACCTTACCAATGTGCTAGGGCGCAGGGCTGTATGGAGACCCCCGCGAAGGGGACGGCCGTTGCAGCATGCGCGGGCGAGTGCTGCAGACTGGCGCTAGATCCGTCTATTATCTGACCCATATTCTGGCTCGATATCGGAACGCTGGCCTGGCCATCAACACTAGACGGCGAAGCCAAGTTTTGAACTTCTTATTAAACTTTACCCAAACATTATATTAGATTATTGCTCCCATAAAACTGGCTATCACATATAACCATATTTGAAAATTATCCACTTTATTCTCTACAATATTCTGAGCTTAAGAAACAATAACTGGTTTTTCTTAAAAATTACCCGTACTAAAAATCGTAAAACATTTCGCACGAATGCGTCTACAAAGGAAGTATTTCAAATGAAATGAAATACATAATAACTGAACTAACTACCTAAAACCTAAATAAAACTGCAGTACACGCAAAATACAAAACATAATACCTTTACAATTGGATTCAAAATAAATAATGTTACTTGAATATTCTGAATGAAAATATCCTGCACCTATTAATGCAAATAATACTATCACATCCGTAGTAACAAAACCTGATTAAAATTAAAACAAGTAATTGTATTACATATACTTTAAATTAACATTAGCTTATCATAAATCGTGAAGGTAACATATCTATGCGAGCACTCCGCGTTGTTTTCACGGTTATCGGGTTGCTCGGGCCGGGCAATGACGACGTCACCGGTGTTGGCGGTGGTAACGCGAACCGTACATGCGCAGGCACCACATCCGCTGCGTTCTTAGCATTACTGTTGCGTGGCGTACTATGTTATCATCGCATTCCTTTAACACATATGCAGGCTTTAATCCGTCTATAGAATCATGGTACATGATGCTTATCGGGTAATTGAATTAGGTAAACCTTCAAAGCCCTTTTTATCACACGGTATGGACCGTCGTAGGGTGGTTAGAAAGGTTTACGTATTGAATTGTACCGAACAAAGACATATTCACAGTTACGTAAGTCTCTGTGCACAAAAAATTTTGACAGTTACGTGAATCTTCAGATAGAGTAAGCTTTTAACTACGAATAGTATCTCTAATCTTATGCACTAAACAATAGTCGTTGACGTTACGGTTGTTCAAAGTGCTATCATAAAAGTTTCCCGGTAAGTTTCGTCCGAATGTTAACTTGGCGGCGCTAACCCCTGACTTGCTGTGGGCGGTCGCGCCATGGACTTCATGGACACTTCAGGCTCGCCTGTCACCATGTACAGGCGAGCTAAAGTGCTGTCTTTAAAGAATGATGCCAACTTTCGACTGTGCCATTGCTTTGCTTGGATGATAAGAAGTAGTTCGGATTCCATTAACCCCCAAATTTTTTAACAGCTGGTTAAAAAAACTACTCTCAAACTGGGGACCTTGGTCGATAGTTAACTTCATCGGGCAACCGTAAAGACAAATCCAACCCTCATATAAATGTTGAGTGACAATCTCTGCCGTAATGTTGCATAACGGAAAAACCTCGGGCCACCTAGTCCTCCTTTCAATTATCGTGAGTAAATATCTACGACCATCTGGTGAGATCTCAAGAGGGCCAACGATATCGATGTGCACGTGTTCAAAACAATCTACTTCCGGAAACTTAGTGAAATTCGATACCGTATGTCTGTTTTTTTTATAGAATAGGGTGACAAACGAGCACACAGTCCACCTGATGGTAAGTGGTTGCTGCGGCTCATAGACATCTACATCTATCCTCCATTAAAAATCAAAATGCAGATGCGTTGTCACCCGTGAGGACTGAGATGGATTGCCTCGTTTTCAGTAAAAAGGGTCTCCGAATCTCTACACTCACCATACGAAATACAGCAGCATTAAGCTACTATTTCACGTTGGTATTCTGTGAGAGCGTGGTCCTTCCCCGGTCGAGCCGACCCATTCGTGCTTCAACTATACTACTAATATAACTGCAGCATGGCTGTACCACAAAAAAAATCTACCACGTATACTGGGTCGAAAATACTCTTTAGCTACCATCTTTCGTGTATACCGAATTCCAGAATGGCTTAAATTATGCAAACTATCAAGAGCTAGGCGTCGAAACTTTTCTGGTAGGTACGGACGAGCTGTATCAGTAGACACAAAAAATAGACTTGTCTAACATAGGTATAACCAGATCCTTCAACAAGCGGAAGTTTACTCTGGGGTACGTCAATGTAGCGGCCTGTGTGAAACCTGCATTACATTGCGTAAATGCTTCGTTCGCAATATCCATCCAGACGATTAGAGTCTTATGGAGTCTTATAAGAAAAATCTTAAAGCTTTTAAGATATTTATTTAATTCTGTGTATGTCATTTGGCGGTATGTCGTTGTCAGGTGGAAGATAACTAACCCACAGCTCGGCCTTTCACTGTAGAGGACCAACCTACCACCGGTATGTGGTGATGCTCGTTTAGCACTACCCAGGTGCTACGTGTAGGGAGTCAGAATTGAAGTAATTCTTACGGACGCGAGCAGCTTTATCCCCAAAAACTGGTAGGTAGGTAGGTATGTTTATAATTATCATTTCAGTTCAATAAAATTGTAAGTCACCTAACTGAAGTATTCAAGCATAAATTTGCGTGCACTCTACAGCAGGGGGTGATAATTCTTTACAGGACTAGAAGAAATTTCCTATTTCATACTTTTTATTCCGTTTTAATCCGTAAGAAGTCTGTCTTGTTTTTGGGTTTAAACAATTAATTTAAGTAACTCTTTGAAGTTTCTATACATAAAACAGTTCAGTAAACCTTAAAAATTTAACAAAGGTTCATTATTTTTACGCAAATATACGCGTGATATAGTTATAGTATAAAAATATACTCGTAAGTTAATTTATGAAATTTATGGCGTTTTTTGATATTAATTAGGTATATTTATAGGTATTTATAGGTATATGTTTTAAGTACCCGTGGTCATGAGGCGACTATGTTTTTATTTTTCCAGTAACCAAATTTCCACTTACAGATACCAGGCATCGGTAAGTAAAAGAAAGAGCGACCTTGTTATCGTTGTGTTTTGCGGTATTCGTTGGGAGAAACATAATATGTTCAGCAATTAACTTATGAATCAATAATGAATAAAATAAACAAGTCAATTCGAAATATTAATATTCTAATACAAATGCTTTTGTGTGTTTTTGTGGTAACAGTACTTACCTCAAATTGTATGTTCTCAGGACTAACATTGAATGAATCTGCATTTTGGTTTTTTATTAAGGACAGTAGTATTTGGTAAAGTAACTATCTAGTTTTGTTAAATAGTAGCTATGCAGTACTAGATAGAAGAATTTGCATTTTTAGAAGTCCGTCTAGTTCGGTACCACTAACTTTCTTATTTCTTAAGCTGGTATTCCGTGAGAGCATGGTCTTTACCCGGTCGAGACGACCCATTCGTGCTACAATCATAATAAAACTGCAGCATGCATCCACCACGTATAAAATTAGTGCCACGTTTTCATTAAAAAAATAATGCTTGCGCGTGTTCCAATAGCAAATAATATTATGTGTGTGATGGAGTTTCTTCATATACTAAAATAACCTTACACTCAAGCTGCGAAAGCTGCTTATAAATTTAATATGAAAACGGGCTTGGTTGAGCAGAAGTTAACAGTGGTGGCCCTTGTTTAATTTTCAACACAGTGATCCTACTATCTGTTAAAGTATGTATCAAAATATTTCCACATCAACAATTTACGTCTTTTTTATCTTCTTAACTTCTTATGAAACTTTATATAACTGTTTGAACTGCGTCATAATTAATTAAAAAATTGCACTCCGGGATTGCCAGCAGAAGTGAAAACTCGAATATTAACGTTGTGCATTTTTGATATTTTGGAATGATCATCCACACGTTGAAAGATTCAGTTTGTTTCGGTTCAGGCCATTAATCAGGGAATTTATTTTATTTTAGATGACGACTCCGTGGCGCAGTGGTTTAGCAATGAGTAGCTGCGCCGAGAGCCGCGGGTTTGAATCCCGCACGCAACAATTATTTTTGTATGTCCTATAAATAATTTTTCCGGTTATGGATGTGTGTGGATTTAAGTTTGTAAGCTGCCTCCGCGATACAGGAGAAAATCCAAGTGTAACGTTTTTATTAAATAATTATAAAAGAATAGTGACTATTAATGGAGCTGTTAATAGATATACGATATACGATTAGGTTTATTTATTCTTTACATGCATCATAAACTGGAATAAATACCATTAATTAGAACTTAACTTATTTTAAAGTTAAAGGAGTTATAATCGATTAGTCTATGTTTTAAAATTGGGTTTTGATTTTAAAGTTTATCAAATCATTTACTTACTTTTCTATCAAACATTTGATGTATAGTATAAAAAAACACCTTAAAATTTATTTGCTAATTTAATTATTTTTTGAGAAAGACAAAAACAATAGCAATAAATATAATGAACACTGACTTAATAATAGGTACTAATTATAACTTAGAACATAAACGAAAAACTCATGACAAGGAAAGTGGCTCAGGACCATGCTTTGCGATAGTCTGTGGAGGAGGATGTTCAGTAGTGGTCTTGTGAAGAGTTGTAATGATGATGATGATTCGAAAACTTGCACGATTAAATTATAAGAAATCGACGTTATTTTTTTGGGATAGGGTAACAAACGAGCACACAGTTCACCTGATGGTAAGTGGTTACTGTGGCCCACAGACATCTACATCTATCCTCGATTACAAATCAAAATGCAGATTCGTTGTCACCCGTGAGTACTAAGATGAAATGCTTCGTTTCCTTTAGAAAGGGTCTCTGGTTCTCTACACTCACTATACGAAACACAGCATCGCTGCATACGCTGATATTCTGTGAGAGCGTGGTCCTTTCCCGGTCAAGCCGACCCATTCGTGCTACAACTATACTTCTAATATAACTGCATAATAATAGTAATAATCTGATTGTAAATAAATGTTCATATTTTTGATAACTAGTTTATCGATTAAAACAAAATATGTTTAAAAATAATGAAATCGCGCTAATTAAAGTAGTAGGAATGTTTAAAGTTGAAATTGGCACTAAAACGCTGGTAATTGGGGCATCCACCCTACAAAGCGTGAATATAAAATTTAAATCAGATGCGTTTAATCACTCTGGGAGATTGGTAACATATATTACTGAATATATACTAGAGAGCTTGTAGCAAACTAAACGCGCGCCCAACGTGTGCATACATTTTTGCCGCAACGTAGAATGAGAGGGGGATACTTCCTGCGGTCGATGCGGGCTGTCTCTCTCTCTCCATCCGTCTTAAGAATTTTCGGTCAGGGTCACGTGTTCTGACGCGAGTGTACAACGCCGCTAAAGAAGTTTTCACTTCAAAAATTAGTCCGCTTTTAAATTAATTATGACACAATTCAAACACAGTTTATTAGCATATATATATATATATATATATATATATATATATATGCATATTAAAACCTTAGCTCAAGCACTTCTTCTTCCTCTCATTGACTACGCTGATGTTAGTTTGCTGGATGTCTCAGAGCAACTATTACAACTGCTGAACAAACTGCAGTTCCATCAAAATTTTTTTATCCGTTTCCTTTTCTTAATTTCCTCCTTCCAGTTCTTCTCTTGATATATTTCGGAACAGAGTAAAGAAATATTATCTATCAAAGTAATTATAATTACACATATTTGTGCGTATTTATAAATATATATATATAAAAATATATATATATATATATATATATATATATATATATATATATATATATATATATATATATAATCTCTATTTATATGTGTATAATATATAGAAATAGAAACGAAAATATGCTATATTTTATACACATATATGTTAATTGGTAACTATAACTTAAAGCCAATTTCTTTAAATTTGTGTTTTCTTAATCATTGACGCTGCTACCTACTTGCATCAAATATAAAATATTTCTCTCTCCCAAAGGGTTTGCTGGAAGAGAACTCTTATTAAGCTTAACTCCCCTTTGTACATTTTATTTAAAATATTCAAAATTTGTTAGCAACTTATAGTGTAAAGAATAAAGAAAGAATAAGAATGAAAACAATGATAGTGATTTGTAGAACAAGTTAAAGCATTTATTCGATGATTCAGGTTACACAAGTAAGATAAATTTACTTCGTAATTTGATATAAATTCATCTCATAAAGTGTGGTTCTATAATAATAATAAAGGTTAAAGAGGGTCCTCGAGCTGTACAAGATTGACTGTACAGTTCCAGACTTCCTCGAGCAGTGTATGGGGCAGTGGAGTACGATCCTCTGTCATCTAGGCAAGCGGATGACGGCTGCGGAAAGCCGCATAAAGATAAGAAGGTGTATATTCCAGGGCTACTGTATGAGTCCAATCTGGTCTGCCTCTCTATGAATCCTCTCAGTACTTTACTGGAGGGCTCCGGGAGGGGATTTCAGCTTCGGAAAGGAGGTACAAAAGTGACTCACTTTTTCTATATGGATGACCTCAAATTATTAGCCTTCAGTCGCTCCCATCTTATGGGATTGCTAAACAACACTTGTGAATTTAGCAATTCTATTAGAATGGAGCTGGGGACGGATAAGTGTGCGGTCCTCCATGTTGAAAGGGGAAGGGTTGCTAACTCTGAGGGCAAAGACTTATCTATGCCCGTCAACTTAAGGACCCTTTCCGAGGCTGAAACATACCGATACCTGGGTGTGTCACAGAACATCGGTATCGATGAGGCTGGTATGAAACTGTCAGTTCGCGACGTGTTTTATGCACGCATGACCAAAGTGCTTAACAGCCTTTTGTCCGGTGTGAATAAGACACAAGCATATAACGGCTGGATCATGCCTGTCCTCATGTATACCTTTGGCAAACTCAGGTGGAGTCAGGCTGAACTTAACGCCCTGGATAGAAACTACAATGACGTCCCATAGGATGCATCATCCAAGATCGTCGGCAATGAGGCTGTACTCGCCGCGAAAGCGTGGTAGGCGTGGCTTCCTGAGCGCGCTCATCATGCATAATCGCGAAATGTGCAGCCTCCGTCATTACTTTCTGGCGAGATCGGATGATTTATTCTATAGGGACGTCATTTCTAGTGATAAAGGGCTCACAACAACACCGTGGATGTTGTTAGGGACACAAAGCAGTAGATTAGCAGCAGCATCATCCTGATAATAACAAACAACAAAATAAATGTCACGTTACCAATCCGCCAGTCAAGCGTGCAAGAATCTTTGAGCAGCAATTGAATTTTATGGTGGAATATAGGTGACTTCAAGTTAAGGCATCTACTTGAAATAAGATTGTACTATGTACTTTTACATTACATCTGGAATATATATCTGCTCGCCTCTTATAAAAGTATTTTCTTTACTTGTGCATATATATTTAGATATGATAAAAATATCTTTGTTCCTAGATGTTAGTGCTGTTAATTCGTTTGTTTTTAAAGGTCCATCTAACTTAGGGTGCTAGCTATGAAAAAATAAACGCGATGATAACAACGGTTATGACTAGATCCGGTATTTAGGTATTTTGGGCTATCCAGCCGTGATTGAGAGGTTGGACCCTTGTCTCTGACTGCTTAGCTCATGTTGATGACAAAAATATTTTTAAATGAACTGCCTATGGTCCATGAGAATCTATGGTGAACTCTATAACGGGTATTGTTAAATATCTTTATTAGGCACTAGTCCCTCACAAACTAGGGTTTAATTCGTTTATAGTTCAACATGTTGAAAATTAATAATAATAATCATTATAATATGTACGAGTACCTGTTTGTGATGATAAAATAAATATAAATATTATGTGCTCCCTTATTACATTTGCATAATATAAAACAATAATGCTTAGTGACATCACACATAAGCATTGGATAAAATTAATTTCGCCTTCACTTGAAGGGAAGAAATTTAATTTTCTTATTAGACTAACTTTGTTTATACTATACAAGTTGAGCCTGTCTCAGTAATTAAATCCGTTCCGACGAGATTTGCGGGTCTTATCGCTTATTTAATAACGTTGTTAAGGATCTTAAGCCTATTCAGTTTTTTATAGGGCTTTCTTAAGCCGCTTTAAATTTATTACATTTGCTTCATGTAATAAAAAGGATTTATTTTTTAAATTCAACCAATGTGAAAGAAATATACTCGAATGGGAGACTCTTACTAGCAATCGGAGTGTTAGGCGACCTCCCACTAGATAGTATAATGACCTGATGAAATTTAAAGGTGACTGATAGGCCTATGTTTAGCAAGGGACTTGTAACGGGCTGTAGCGGTGAAATGCCAACCCGCTTGCCAAGGGTAGTATCTATGGAAAATATCTAAATATATCTATATATAATATAATATAAATAGGGGATAAATATCCCCTCTAGGAGGCAAACTTGGGGGAGGCCTTTGTTGTGAGGGTATGGACATTTAATAGACAGTTTTATTGGATAATCCCACGCTTCCATTTATTCTGCAGGTGACCTAAGAGGCGACTTTGAAAGTTCTCATAGCCTACAACACATTGCGATATCACCATGTAGTTGAAACCTAATTTAAAATACTCCAACGTGCCAGAAATCAGGAACTGTATCGCCAATCCACCTGCCAAACGTAGCGCATAAGACCATTCCTCCCTACAATGGGATAGCCATTCAAAGGAACGACGCGTACAATGTGCGCGACATAATATGATATGTTGTTGTACAGTGTCCTAAGTTGACATTTTACACGCTTCGCTATAATCCTCCTCCGTCCAATGAAATCAAGACAATGTTATTTCCTTCACATTTGGTTTTTATTTCGAAAGCAGTCAAACATTTTACGTTTACTGAGAAGATCTTATTATTATTTTTTCTTTTAAAAAAAGGCTCGCTGGTCCCGTTCGTGTTTAAAGAGTTTGGCATTTTTTTTAATAGGACAGGGTGATATACAAGCACACAGTGCACCTGATGGTAAGTGGTTGCTATGGCCCACAGATATCTACGTCTATTCTCGATCACAAATCAAAATGCAGACGCGTTGTCACTACTTAGTTTATCACTTTAGTTTTATAACAAATTATCGTAAATAGTAAACTTCTACTGTGTATTAAACATAGCTCATTACTATAAATGTAATAAAAATAGTCGCCATTGCGAATGTTTATTTTTCATAGAACGTATATAAATTTGTTCAATACGCTCACTGCGACAATTAGCAAGCAAGCTTAGGCGCCACTCTACTAGAAGCTTGAATACTTCGATTAAGCTGTTTTTTTATTTCAATTTATATCAACATCTAGAAGATAAAAATGTGACACTAAACATTTCAAGATTTCCAACAAGATACTTTTTACGTAGAATGTTTTCATCGAGCAGATTGCTGCTGGGGACACTTGCCAAAAGCCGTTCCGTAACCGAAAATGGAAAAAACTTTTGTATTGTACATTTACGTCGCACAAATGATTAAGCTATTTTTCTGTTCTTAAAATAAATAAGAATGTCTTTTTATGACGGCTGAGAAATAAAAATCTTTGCTCTAGCAACTATTGATAAAAAAAGATAAATGTAATGAAATATGCTAAGAATAATGGTATTTTTATAAAGTGAATAAAAATATGTGGTAAAATGCCCGCTTAAAATAATGAAATAACGGACTTAGTTCCCTCATCAAGGAAATTATAAAGTACAAGCCTCAGAAAGCCCTTTACTACATAGCTGACTTCAAACAGGGAACAGATTTACAATTTGCATGTATATGTTTTGTAAGTATATTAAATGCAAGTATGTGCAATAGAATTTTTAGAATCAGATCAGCAGTTCCAAAGACTGGCTTCTACAAGCAAACAATCAACAACAGGAACCCAATTTACCTCCTTATAATACGTGTAAGACTTTATTAATATTCGGTTGATTATAATTACTTTACGGATTTTATCGCGTTTAATTTATATGATATTTAATTCCCGACGTTTCAGGTGCTTTCCTACACCCATGGTCACGGGGGACTGGAAAGCACCCAAAACATCAAAAATCCTGAGACGTAAAATCCGTAAAAGTAGTTTTAATCAATGTGTAATGTTTGCGTAAATATAATAAATCATTAATTATGTGTTCCTCGAAAAGTATTAATAAAGTAAAAATTTTAATTCATTACTAAAGGAATTCAAAATATTCAAAAGACTTTATCAATAAAACACGTCGAATGTTTCACCCTGCTTGCTGTACTACCATTACCTTCAATTTCATTACATATCTTCTTCCGGGACAAGAGAGGATAACGTTTAAGTACGTTCAACATTAAGCACATTCGAAAGCTTCGATTCCACACAATGAAAAACGTTATAAAGTTCTCGAAATATCGAGCGGCGAAAATTCGACGTTTTTTTCCGTTCTGTGTTACTCAAATGGCCTGGCGCCTTTGTGCAACTAATTGCGTTGATTCTGATTACTCTGGTGGACAATATAGCCACAGCTGCTAGGATATACCCTGTTTGCTGGATAATGACATTGTAGGACTACTCAGTTCTGAACATTGTCAAGCTGTGCGTCTTGAATATTTTGTTTGTTAGCCCTCTTCCTTTTTTTGAAAACTGTATGTGCACAAGTACTCTTTAAAGTGTAAGTGTAATTGTCTCATGTTAACGTAATATTTTTTGTTTAACTAGCGGATATTATAGTTTAAAAAATCTTAAAAATGATTTGTGTTTAACCCAAGAGATTTTGCTTCATGTAATAGAATTAAAGGAAATTGCTTCAATTATGATGCTACTGTTACACTCTTGTCGAAAGTCTGTCTGAGTCTATTTTCGAGATTGCAGTTAAGTTTTGAATAATTAATATTATCCAAAATTTTCTCTTCTTCCTTTTAGCTCGAACACATATTTTCCCATCATTACCATGCATTACATAACCGGACATTAGGGTTACTTTGGAAAGTCTATTAAAATGCAGCAAAAAATATAATTGTAATTTTTACGTTTGTTACTGTCGTTGCCAATATCGCATACCTCTTTTACAAGTTGTCAAAATTGAATAAATTCGAAAATTTTGTTATATTCATGAAATACTTAATAAAGTTATTGAAAGAAACGAACTTTCCAAAGCTTTGATCAAATATCTTCATCTTCTACTTACATTTATGCCAACAAACAGCAGTACACACGCTGTAGTGTTCCGTTCTGATAGATATAAAAAGCCAGATGATTGTTGTTCTAGTAGTTGTAAGCGCAATTGCTGTTCATGTGGTACCGGGATCGAATTACAGGTGGGACCATGATCAGTGAATGAATGAATACCGTTACTGTTACAGACTTAAAATTAAAATCTACTGCTGAAAATATAGCCGTGGTAGCTCAGATGGTTAGCGTTCCTGTAAATTTCACAATACGTGAGCAACCCGGGTTTGATCCTCGCTGGCACCAATGAAATTGTTAATTTTAAGTGCTGATTTACCACGTGCTCAGCGATGAAGAAAAACACCGTGAGGAAACCTGTATATCTGAGAAATAAGAAAAAACATTTCGAAGACATGTGAAGTTCGCAAACACGCATTGCGGCAGCGCGGCGAACACTTTCTTGTCCTAAAATACTCTCAGAAATGAGAGGAGACCTGTGCCCAGCAGTAGGAGTTATGTAGGCTGTAATTTTACTTTTACTTTTTACTGAACATAGACCTTTCCCCTAGATTACCTCATAGGATATTTGCCATAGTTGACACGCTTGGCAAGCGCTGTCATAGTTTTATTTTTATTTTTATTCATTATTAGAAAGGCGCTGTTCTCCATCTCCTGACTTGTTTCTCTCTGTCGCCTCTTGCAACACCCACGAGATGATATGGAATTATGGATATTCTACACCTACATGGTTACAATGAATATACGAACGAAATGTATAATTTTTTAATGTACACCACTTAAAAGAGAAAATAATAATAAAAAACTATATAAAGGTACTATTTGTGGCCATATCATTTAGAAGCGATATTTACCATGCAACCACATTGCAGAGGATATGAAGACCCATAAGTAAGGGTAAGGGTGAACGCAGTGTAGAAAATATACACAACAATATTGTGCACAATTATTGACTTTCTGTAAAAAAAAATCACAGTAGCAGCTAGGATTTAGAAAGTTCGTTTCACCCTCGTGCTTCGGGAAACACCTGATCTCTCCCCTGTCGTTTCAGATTGCCGCTATGTCGATCTAATGGTGACGAAATAGATAGTACACCTGTACTTGCACACACACACGTCCACTTTAATGTTTTACACAGTACATAATTATAAGTAAGTTCATCAGTGGCCTGAAGCTGCATAAAAGATGACGAAAAAAAACTAACACTTTCATTGTCACACAGACCTACTAACGCCATGGTATTGTTTCAAGAAAACTGGCTGCATTTCCTCGATGAATGGCTGTACTTAACTTTTGACAGAAAGAGAAGCCGCCTTTAATTTTTTAGAAGTTCACTTATTCTCTTTTTGGTAAATTAGAAAAATCGCCATTGAGAATTTCATAATGTTGGTGAGGATCAAGCTCGGATTGCTAGCGTACTGGAATATTTACGGCAAACACTTAACTCTTACCTTGCTACTTCTGACTTTGACTAAGTTGTTAACTTACCTATTTAGTCTTTATATTCTTGCTATACCTTCTATTACTCATATAGGTACCTAGCTAGTGACTTATACTGTGTTTTGTACATAGTTCGCTGACTTAAATTTAATAATTTAGCATCAAGGCAAACCTCTGTGGTTTTTAGATGTTAATTAAACCTATATCTGAATGTAATTTTTTTGATCTGATAAATAATTAAAAAACATCCTGAACCATCCACTTAAAAGGCTATATAAATATTATAATACAATTCAAAAATATATACAATTAAAAAATATTATATGTAATTCAATTAAAAAAATACAATTAAAAAAAATTAAAATAAATTTGTAAACTTATTTAATATTAATACATTTGGAAGCCAATTGTTGCTAACTCGATGCTCAAACTTTTTCAAATATTAATTACTTACTCACTTTTACTACTCGTTTACATTACTACTTTATGAATTTAGAGTTTAAAATTAGAACAATTGTAGACTCAAAATATTCGGAAAATTAGTACTACTAAAATTTTAACAAATCGACATTACATAATAGCTAAGCTGTCATCACCATCATGATTACAGCCCATCATAACTAACGTCCACTGCTGAACATAGAGACATTGTCAAAGCAAAGTTAGAGCACATCAGCAGAATTAGCGGGAAACTATTTCACCGAAAAGGAGAAAGCTGACTTGCTACGCTCTTGCTTTACATCCAACTCGACTCTCAATGTCGGGGAGCACACCACCGACTATCCCGCGGTGTGTGTGCTCCATGCCTGAGTGCTCCATGTCGTATGTGTGGTTTACACCGCGCTCGATTCGCAAAGCAATCCTCTCCCTGGACATCCACAAGTTGAAGAAACCCCTCAACTGTGCTGAGGACGTGTGTTCCAGAGTTGGCACCGGATCAAACACATTTTTTCCGGTACTCTTACTCCCTCCCTCCCTTAAGAAATAATATATGGATAATATATGGAATATATGGACTCCCTAATACATGGACGACAGCTTACTGTAATGTTGGAAGGTGTTAAATGAAAAGGAGATGTGTTACACTTGCTATGACTTTAATTATACTACTTAGTTTATTCTACACTTACTTGAACTGACTGTGAAACTTACGTGGGAGCTACACTACACCTCCCAGCCCTAAAAATATAAAAACATGTAAAAGATAATATTAAATAAAATCTTAATTACGTATAATATATAACATTCCTCTTATCTCTGGTAGGACGGCTGGCCAAACTTCATTCACATTCATTTAAGAATTAGCATGATGTATTATGCATACATACGTATTTGAAATAGTTAGGTACCATATAATATGTTAGAAATTCGCAACATGTAGTATAATTTTATACGCATTTATATTTTAAAATAATCTCCACTTATTTACTTCATACTTTATCATCTCATTATTTATTACTTTATATCATACAACAATATTTTTAATTTTATACTTTATACTTAATTTTCTATACCTTTATATTTGGTTAACCATTATTTATTTTTCATTTTATTTCTCAGAGTTTTATCTATTTAAGTAGTAATTGCGCTTTTTTTTCCACGTACACGGGTCGCGTAAGTACACGATTAAGAAAACGACCAATATAATTTCATTCCTTCTTTAAATATGTAACAATTCAGCTCATATGATTTTTTTGTACCATAACTATGGCATACACGGCTCGCGTACGTACATGATCAAGATAATGGACAATATTCCTATACAATTCTTACAACTCATTTCCCGCATTAAAACTCATTCCGCGTTCAATCGCATCCAAACAACTTAAATAAATTAATCGGTTATTAGGTTTTCCAAACTCTCAGCTGATGTATTGTATGTGGATATGTTAGATTCTGTTGATGATGTGTATTGCACATCAACTGAATCTAGGGATATTTTACATTTCATCAAATATATAAAAATCTATGAAGGATATTCGGATATAGTAAATTGAAGAATAATAGGTTATTTGAAAGTCTTTAATAAAAATAAAAAACATTTAGTAGTTTTTTGTTTTAAATAATAATGTAATTTTTTTAATTGCCATAGAATATAATTGTGTCAAAAAAACTTCATTTCTTTTAATAAAAGTATTAATTTTACTTAAAATTTAAAAAAAAAATAAGAAGTATAATTATTAATAATAATCAGTGCTGCTACCTTATTACACCTGCTTGCACATCTACATAGATGGTTTATATTTAAAATTCAATTGTCAATATCTTGCTGCGGTTTGAGCTCCCATGTTATTTGCAAGTGTTCGTAAAATCGTTGTTCCGGCAGGTTAGCGGGAAATCTCCCAAATATTTTCGTTGCAACGTGTCCCAGGAATGCTCGATAGGATTTAAGTCGGGCGACTGTGCAGGCCAATCCAAACTTGAATATTGTGGTCTTGGAGAGCGGCCGAAACCAATCGCGCCGTATGGGATCCTTCCGATGCACGATAAAGCTCCTGAAGGTCCATTTGGATTCTCTGTGGGATTATAACAGGCTCTACTACCACCTCGTAGTATTTTTATGCAGTCTAGGCAAGTAGCTAGGTTTGTCCGTCAAGATGAATTCCTGCCCACACTATGATTGTCCCTTGGTATGAGTGGACATCCTGACGATGCCGTAGACGGCTAGCTCTCCCTGGAGTTCTCATACCATATAGTAAAAATAAACATAATTTTAATACTATATAGGTTATCTTGATAAATGTAATTTGCATGCTATATATATTAAAATAGCAAAACATGTGGGCATAATAAGACTCTAACATCACCAGACAAATAAAGACATTTCAAACGCGTGTTCTTCGTGAATCTGGATGAAACGCAAACTGGGACTCATCGGTGAACAGCAGCAAAGACCATTGCATGTCACTCCCATGGAGTGCTAAATGCTCCCGAGCCCATGAAAGCCGCTGACCGCAATTATCACGTCGCAATGCTGGATCACGTAGCGGTCTTTGAGCATGAAGAACAACTTCATGCAACCTCCTTCGCACGATTTGGTTGCTTACCAACTTATCTCCAATACTGCGATAACGTGACCATAACCTTGATATCAAGTTTTGCCTGGTGTGTTCGACCTCAGCAATGACGCGTTGAATAGCATCATTTTCCAAAATGCTCGTGACTCGCAACATTTCATCTCGACTTAAATAACGACGTGACCCTCACACGGTGCGTTAAATTAAAAAAAAAAAACACTCTTCGCCGTCCCCTAAGTCTTTTTTGGGATCTGTGGGTAGAAATACATCTGCTCAATTTTTTCGTAATTTTTATACAGTTATTTTACGAAGTTACAAAATTTTACAATAGTATTCAAAGATTTATCACAGGCCTTAAAATACGAGAATAAAGTTTTAATATAATATTATCGAAATGCATTCCTACTTGTTAGTATTACAAACAGCCATAGAATTATGTTCTCGTGAAAAATATTTGAGTCGATAATGATAAAAGCAGTTATCATTTTATTCTCGTTCAAAACCAATCACTCGCTTCGTATAAAGATGTGTTAGTAAAACTACTTTTATGGTTTGAACAGTAAGACTTATTGCCATTCTCTTCACTCACTTAGATTATACGAAAACGCAATTGCGATGGTAGATACAAACTCGCCAATGATTCCAGCGTATTGGTAATGTTCACTTACATAGTGACATATTAATCGAAAATAGAAAACGAATTGAAATAATACTAGTTTTTACGGAATTTATCGCGTGTATTTAACTTTTTAATTACCCGACGTTTCGAACGCTTTACAGCACTAGCACATCACAGTCCTGCCCGTGACCATGAGTGCTGTAAAGCGTTCGAAACGTCGGGTAATTAAAAAAGTTAAATACACGCGATAAATTCCGTAAAAACTAGTATTATTTCAATGTGTAGTGTTCGCGTAAATATAAGAAATCATTATAGAAAACAAAAATGAAAGAAATGAAGATTTGTCACCAGATGAATCTGAATATTTGCCGAGCCCAGAAAGAATGAAAATATTATAACAATGCGAAAGTCCATTAAGCATTGGAGGAAACTTAGATTACATAGACACAGCCATTTAGAATATAATAAGAATACCATTAACTATTTACAACATATCTTTAGTTTTAAACACAATTTATCTTGTACCACATCTTTTAGTCATATATGAAGCTATAGGTTGCAAGAAACTCCTAAAGCACACGCAGAATGTATTTTTGATTTGATACAAACTTCACCACATGAAAGTTATGGACCGTAGAGGTACAAAACAAAACTGTCATCAAAAAAGATGTCTAAATAAAATATTTTAAAAACGTCAACCTCTTATACTAGTAATACTATTGATAATCATGAAAATGAAAAAGAAGCAGAACCATCACCGTCTCTTTTTGATTTGGATGCAACATTATAACTTGAAAATGTTTTTGGTTTTCTATTGTCGGACAAAACGATTATTACCAATGAAAACATAATACTAGTCATCAAAATCTGACACAAACCTGAGAAAACAGTAACGTAACCGACCATCAGAGCCCAGATTATATTGAAAACTATGATAGAGAAGATTAAATCAAAATGTATAGTTATCATTTAGTATAGTTCAAGAACCAACAAAGGGAAAAATACAAGAAAACTTAAACAAAATTTAAACGAAAAATAAGATGTTAAGAATAATAATTAAAAAAATTCAGGAGAAGCGTATAAAGGGTGTAGATTGAAGAAAATGTACGACAAAAAAAGTTTTAAAAGTTAGTTGTAAGTGCCCGAAGAAATGTGACGAAAAGATAACTTATGAGCAGAGAGAGTACATAATGCAGCAATATTATAAAATAAGAGATCACGAGAGACACTGACTACTATCGTAAATCATACATTCGTCAAAGATGTTAAGTAAATTACCGTAGAGCGAAAACGCAACCAAACTCAATCGATCAATTACTTCTTTATAATAGACTCAAAAAAAAGAACAAGTGTGCAAAACATTCTTCATAAATAGTTTAAGGATTTCACATCAAACTGTTTATACAGCACTAGAAAATTCTAAACCTGACGAAAATTTTATAGACAAACGAGGGCGACATGAAAATATTCCACGTAAAATGCACATTGCGACAGAAGAGAGCATCATAAAGCACATTGAATTGTTCCCTACAGTTGAGTCCCGTTACGTAAGAAAAGATTCTACAAGGAAAAACCTCTCAGAACTACTTAATATATCCAAAATGTACCGCCTCTAGAGAGCCTGGTTTGGACAGCAAAGATCTGACTGCCGTTTAACAACTAAATGTCAATACGAGACAATTTCAACACCAAGTTTTTTTTAACGAAAAAAGACCGATAACGAGTGCTCTCAGTGTGCTCATTATTGACAGGCCGATTCAGAAAATCAAGATATATTGCAAGAAAAATATGATGATCATCAAAAAAAAAAAAAAAAACACCGTACGGCAAATTAAAGAAGAAGAAAAAGAATCTGTTGATCCTTCAAAAACAACTGTAGCAATCTTCTATTTGGAAAAGGTTGAGCATCCCACAATCTGAGATCTTTCCACTACAAAAAGAAGTATCACATTTATAATTTCAAGGTATATGATGCTACTCAAAGTAAAGTTGTTATGTTTGGCATGGTCAGATTGCTATAAGGGGGGGCAAATGAAACTGGTAGTTGCTTACGACAATTTCTACTTATTGAGAAACAAAGATGCCTCCATAACATATGATTTTACTCCAAAGATTGTTGTGTACAAAACAAAAACAGATTTATATACGCTTTATGTCTTTATGCTGCACGGAAGCTTCAATTGAATATCACACATGGATTCTTTGAATCTGGCCACGACCAGAGTTTTCGATTCATGTCACCATTGAACGTGAATCAAAACACAGAGTTGTATACACGCCTGAACACAATAATTATGAACTCGTAAGTATAAAGGAGTTAATAGAAAATAATAAACTGGTTAGAAAATGAGGAGAGCCAAAAAATATCATGGACTCAAATCATGGAAGTAAATGCCTCATATTCAAATCGCATTGGTAAGGTCAGTTACCAAGCCTAAGTCATGGCTATGAGCCTGAACTCCAAACGTTATACACTAAGCCTATTTCAATAAGCTATGCTTTATGATGATCTTATGAGCTTCCATAAGACGGGAGATATTCCAAGTTACTATCGTGGTTTTTACGAGTTCTTTACTTATGACAGTAACTGTTCTGGTAGCAATAACGACAGTTAGGAAGATCGTTATGATTAATAATCATCATCATCGTCATTATCATCATTACAGCCCTTCACAAGTCCACTGCTGAATATAAGCCTCCCCCAAGTAATGCCACAAAGCACGGTCCTGAGCCACCTGCATCCATCGACTTCCTGCATGTCTTACCAGGTCGTCACTCCATCTAGTGAGGGGTCGCCCTACACTACGCCTACCGGTAAGAGGCTGCCACTCGAGAACCTTTCTTTCTCATCGGTTATCAGTTAATAATCACCCACTTATATTTTATTTTTTAAATATTAATTTAAAAAGAAACTTAATACTAATATTAATTTAAGAAACTGATTTTTTGTGATAAATGTGGATTTGAAGCTGTTTTATTAATAACAAATTATGTAATAGATAATATTAATAATTTCTTTCTCGTAATAATAATTTAGATATCAAGTGATCATAAAACTGACTTTAACTAATATCAAATAGGTACAACGAGAGTAAATTAAGAAAAATACTGGTTTTTTTTTTCAATTTTGTTTTGATTTTTGAGGAGTGAGAACCTAGTTTTGTTTGCTATTCAACGATTTGGAAGACATTCGTTACAAAGCTAATTTTCGGAAACTTATATTGAATAAAACTAATGTTGAATCATATCATAGTTTTATTGGGACATCAAACTAAAAGTCCATATCAGAAAAAAGTTTTACAATATTTCCAGCTTAAAAACCCATAGAATAAAATGATAAGTAAAAAATGATAATCGACATTGTACAACTTACACGATGATTGATTTTGACTAACTTCTTATTTTTTAAATAATATCTCTATTTTACTAATCAGGCGTGTTCCACTTAGATATTTCGAACACACAAAAATAACTTTTTTTCAATGCTAACAATCATCAGTCTACGTCTAGTATTTAAGGAGTAAACAACGAAAACATGTTTTTTATTTTTCCTGAAAAGTTGCAATTTTGTGATTATCATTTTATTCTCCGGGGACGGCGTCTTATCCCTTTTTATTAATTAATATCAGTTGAGTAATTTTAATTTTCCTTAACGTAATGACTTTTCTTACTTACTCGCATTTTGCTTTTGCTTTTGTTTTTTTATTTACCTTATTAAATTATCAAAATAGAATAAAAGAGGCTTTAACCGGTACATACTTTTTTTGAAAACTAAAAATATTTATTTTAAGCCATAAAGTCATAAATAATGTAGGATTAAAGTATCCCCAGATTCTGTTGATGTTTCTGTGTTGTTTTTGTATACATATAAAAATCAATATAAATAACACAATTATGTGACACATAAAAAATGTAAAATTACTGACCTTCTTATTTTAACACATTGCAGAGGCAAAGGAATCCACCGCCATTTCCTCCACTTCCTCACTCGAAGTAGGTTTCATAGCCCGAACTGCCGAGCACTCGTCGCAATCCGTCTTGTCTGAGAATGTTGCTTTGCGCAGACAGTTTTAATTGACTTCTAAAAGTAACTTCCGATGTTTTCCCCTTTAGCGTAATGGGTGTTGTGTGAGAAAATATAAATATATGTTCTAAACAACTTCACGTAAATTCTGAGCGAATACATGTTTATTTTAAAAGCCTGCGTTTACGTTCTATTATAATGATTAAAAGTAAATAATGTAACAACCTACATACGTTACACTGTACAACACAGGTCTCTAAACTCTAAAATATTAATTTAAGCAACTATTTGAAATATTCAGGTCTTTTGCCTACTAACTTTTTCCAAGCCGATGTTTTTACACTGATCAAGATTAATTTACAACCTTTAAATTAGCACTTAACCCATAATTATTTTTATCTCGCTGAATAAATTTAGTTCAAAAACTAAATTTTAGTTTCATGCGGCAAAGAAAGAAATACCCTATATAACACCTCAAATAAAAATAGTTTTACGGACTTTTTAATTCCCGAGGTTTTGGGTGCTTATCAGCACAGTGGATACTGAGGTGTTTTACGTCCCGATGTCGTGGTTAGCCCGGCTATCTTAAGTTTTTGAATATTCACTTTTGGTCCTCTGTAGAACGTGCTTACAGAATCTTGAAGTCTAGCAGTGGTATGCTTGGCTTTTGATTTAATTTTATTAATTATAGGATCTCAAGCAGATAGTAACCAAGTAGACAGTAGCACCAATCTCTTCTCTATAGAAATTATTTTTTTTTAATTTAATAGCCTCGCGTATCATTTTTGCTAGGAATCCGTGTAATTTTGTGAGGGTTTGTGGTCTGTCAAACCTAATCTACGAGTAGTAGCGGGGTTAATACTGAACATGTCCACAGATGGCAGACGTACCGGGGTTACGGTGCTTTACGTTAGCTATATGTTCTTTTACGCTGGTTTTTATAGATCATTTTGTGTTTAGAATAATATTAGTCTTGACGGATGTAAATATGCATGAAAAACAAACAACAGGTAGAGAATGCTTGGTTGCATTAAACTCGCCTTTTTTGCTTGGTTTGCAAATAAAGCATAAATCTGTACATACATTTATTAAATACTAGACATACCCCAATGGATCGGTAAGCTGAAGTGGCAACGGGTCGGCTCTAAAGCTCGAAGAACTTATCATCGTCGCGGAAGAAAAGTTTACGATTTGAAGTTTCGTACTGGTAAGCGAAGTGTGAGACGGTCCCCTTCTAGATGGTGTGGTGACCCGGTAAGTGACGATGGATCAGTGACTTGAAGTTTAGTATTGGACTTGTGATGGGCCATAATAATAATTTATTAAATGCCTTATGACAAATATTTGTATTAAAAAGTAACGAAAGAAAATGAACGGTGCCTTAAAAACAATAATCATTATTTACCCTTTGAAGTGACGGTAAAGCAAACGTTAACAAGAAGCGAGAAACATTAGGCAGGTGTAACTGCTGTCTGGATTCATCATTATCATCATTACGGTCTTTTACAAGTCCACTGCTGAACATAGGCCTTCCCCAAGTAACGCCATAAAGCACGGTCCTGAGCCACCTGCATCCATCGACTCCTGCATATATTACCAGGTCGTCATACTCCATCTAGTGGGGGTCGCCAAAAAAACTTATAAGCTAGGGTTAGTAAATAGATATAAATTAAAAGGTTACATACTATCTATCCACTTTCTAAATATTTACCAGAGCAGGTCCCAAGCCGATATAGACGCTGTTCTAGTTCCTCGAGACAGGACAGCAATAGCGAATCCCTATCACAGCCAGGCGGTTGTTGGAGCTATCCCGGACACGGCGCTATGCGGAGTCAACCAGTTTGCGCATGATAACTGGGAAACTGTTTATGAGAGCCTCAGCAAACATTGCCGACGCGCTGCAGTACCAAAGCAGCCCCATCAGCATCCTGAAGTCGTTATTATATTGGACACGCAGGGTTACAGGCGTCCTCTGTGTATACTCAACCCATAGACTGCAGGTGTAAAAGGACTGACAATAGGCTCTGAATAGAGTTTTTTTAACTTCTATATTACACCCTGCAAATCTACGGGCGAGCACATTCGCTCTCATAGCTAGAGATCCTGCTGTGCTGTGTTTGAGCTGTGTTCCCTTCTATGTCAGCATCATCCGACATATTTTCAGTAGCACAGTGCCCCAGGTATTTAAAACTTGTCACTCTTTTCAGTGGTACGCTTTCAATAGCGATTTTTATTCAATTCCTTCGTTGATTATTTCATAGACATAATTACCCAAGTCTATAACATCGCGTCGTGTCGCTGCGACGTTGTCGCTTTTACAGGTCACTTCTGGTCAATACTAATATTATCAAATATAATTTATTTGGTGTCATTTTTTATGCTATATGTTTTCTTTGAAAGATGCACTTTTTATTTTATTCTATTATTGTATATTTTATTATTTCAACAGACGTATATCAACATTCATTAATTGACGTTTTATAAAACTTGATAGCCTATTTGCTACCCAGTATATAAAATACTTATTATAGATCATTTTACTCTTGAATACTAACTGTCGCTATCCCTGAATTAGCGCGCCTTAGACTGATTCCCGTCGCCAGTTAAGATTTTTTTCCCTTAGTCTCGTACAGGATAGGGTCATGCATTTTTTTATACTCTTGTATCTTTGTAATTTTTGTAGATGCAGTCAATTTGTATTTTATTTTTAGAGATACTTAGCAAGTATCCGTTTTTAGGATTATGATATTTAATTCAAAAGAAGAATTTAAGCCGTTTATCGTCGCGCGTAGAAAACGAGTTGTTTATACCGCCATTTATAAGAAGCCATGAGAGCTTTCTGGCATTTTCCGATTGCCGTCTTATAAGACATTCACCCATGGGACTAAATAGAAAAGTAAATAAAAGGTTAGTAAAGTAAAGTAAATAAAAGGAGTTTCTTATGTCAGCCACTATTATACAGCATTTATTTATTTATTTAACTTCATATACACAGATGTATATAAGGCGGACTTAATGCCTGAGGCATTATCTACCAGTCTACCTTAGAGTAGTGCAGAGATAAAAGAGGTAAATATTATATCAAAATAAAAAAGTTCCATTATTATATTTTTTATATTCATGTAATATACATATTTTCATGTTTTTGTTCTTACATAATCGTAGCTCCTATATATATTCATATTCTATATTTATTTTTTATTTTTACAAACAGTTACTGTCAGTATCCTGGGTTTCGAATAAATTTATATATATATATATATATATATATATATATATATATATATATATATATATATATAACATGTGTTCAGATATCATATATATATTCAGTTATAAAATAGATAAACATCCTTATAATTATTTCAAATATTCCTTGTTACGTTTTAATGTAACAAGAAGTTCAACGAATATGAGATAGATCGAAGCAATCAGGAATGCTAAAGCAGATGTCGTCTTTGGTAGCCCAACATTTCCCGGAATGGGTTATTGACGTACTGTGCACTGCATTCCTTGATTCATACAGAGTGTTTCAAATTCAAAGTTTTGAGAAATATTTATTATTCTAATCTTTATATGTGCCTATAGCGTACAAATAGTGGACTAAATGGCAAATGCTTTACAACTAGAAAAAAGAGAGCAAAAATAATAATAATGTCGAGTGAAATTTTACTAGGTGGTAGGATTCCTATCGTCTAGTACTATACCACTCATTTACCTATTTATGCCACTAAATAGCAGTGCTTGCAATGCTGTATTCCAGTCTAAAGAGTATTGGGGACATTTACAGCCTGTGAAGTAGTCTATCTTAGTCCCCAGGGATGACAATTCATCTGTCGCCTTCCTTGTTTAAAGTTAGTTGAAAGTGTCTTGTAGGCTGCAGTAGGCGCTTAACAACTTTTGGACTTTTGTTACTACAAGAAAAATGTTTTTGCAGCATATATTAATACAGCAGCATTGTACGCTATTATAGCATAATAAAAATATCTAACATTTATCATCATTATTAATTACATAATAAAATACTAAAATCATTTGCTTATTTTGTTCTATCAAATACTCATTATGACTCATCTCTAGTATGTTACGACCCTAACTAATTCAATCTGTTGAACATCATGCAATCGGTAAGCTGTTAAACACTAATCTCTGGTCTTGGCTAAATATGCTACCCAAAATGCCCAGTTACTCCTTTTACTTTGCTGAAAAAAATTACTTAAAACTCGCAACTCCCAACTTGTAGTTTTACTACCTGTGTGATTCTATCGGAGTTATATCTCTGGAATATGGTGACTTCCGTAACTTCACGAGGGTATAACGAGGCAACAGTCGATGGTCATCACACCACCTAAGCTGCCAGAGTTGACCAACTTTTCCACACTACACGGTCCAGACCCTCCAGGCCGTACTGCTACCAGTCAAGACAACTACTTCTCATGATCGTACCTACTTCCTCGACTAATACCAAACAATAAGTATGAACCTCAGTGCGAGTGAGACGTAGACTTGTTAACTCAACCTAGTCATGGCAACCTAAACGTTGTTGTTAGTTCTAACACCCTAAATTTCAATTTATTTCTTTACCTACCTAAAAACTTGACACGTCACAATACATATAAATAAAATAGTGGTGTCTTTCTATAATATGTATGTAACTGCTTTTTGTTGAGCTGACGGGGCTATTTATATGACATTAAGACGTGAATAACTATTTTTTTATTTCTGTCCGTCTGTTCGGGCTAATCTTTGAAATGACTGAACTAATGATTTCTTATATTTTAATCAATGACTGAACTGATTCCAACAGAATGAGACAAACAGATAAACGAATATGATGATGTGACATATAAGGATGACCTAGGTTATATTTTATCAGAAATTTTTTTTGAGAAATCGTTAAAATTCATAAAATAAATGTTTTTAGATGATTATCCTATAAATCTAAAAACCCCAAAATAATAGATCATTCCCAGCTGGATCGGATCGCTAGATACAAATAAAACTTATTGACAGAATTTTAATTTCACTATTGTTTCGGGGAAAATGTCTTCTGAGAAAAACCAACAAAAAAACTCACTCACTGCAACATTTTGTCGCATCAACGTATTTTCTGTAAGGTGACGTGACGTTTGGCTCAATAAAACCCAGGACCCTCGGTGTAGCAGCTAAGTATTTCACGTGGTAAATTCATACATAGTAGAGCTTTGGAAAAAGACAGAAAATCATGAGGCTTCCGATATATGGTTGAATGACCATCCCACTACTATTGCTTAAATTATAGGATTTCATATAAATAAAACTATTTTCATGAAATGTCTTAAAAGGAAATGGTAACCGCCTGTATAATTCATCCAACCAAGACATTCCGACATTTGCTACGCAAACCGATCTCGTAGTGAGTACACCATCTACGTGTGGCATTTTCGATACCTAAAATCTATACAACCGAATTTCAGAGGATTCATCTGTTAACTTATTCAAATAAACTCTAAAATATGTAAACTCATCAGAAATTTCTTTTATAGCTATAAATTCAGGCGTAATAAATAAAAATCTAGTATTAATTCAAATTTACAGCCTAATTAATTAAATTATTTATACATTATATTTGCTTAATTAGTAACAATATTGCAGTCTATATGTTATGTACCAATGCTGGGTACATACTTCATTTTGTTTCTAAAAGGGTTTTAGGGTAGGAAAATTACTGAAGATTTCATATCGAAATATTTTAAATTTCTATGTGTTGATGATTTTCATCCCTATCTGAGCACGTGGTTAATCATCACTTAAATTTGCAATTGATAATTTGTATTTGAAACGTTGGTGTATTCACAACCATTCAAGAAGTTTGTTGGCCATGGGCATCTTCCAGTGTCATGTTTTGTCTTACTTGCCAAGCTTCGCAAGCAGATTAAAATATTTATCGGCCCATGCTATTGGCTTTGGTATATTATACCTGACATATTAGGGGACGTCCATAATTTATGTGAGGTGTTTAGGGGGAGAGAGGGTTGAGCCGAATCTCACCTAATCTCACTATGTGCTGCGTGTGCTCATTACAAAAACTCACGTTTTTCAAATATTTCTACTATAGTTGCTAGTTGAGAGCCAAAGAGTATAATAATTTCGTTTTATTAATGGTTATTGAATTTTTCATTCTTCAGTAAGTGGAGACGTGTCGGCTGCGGGCGGTGAATATTCGTTTTATACATGCACCTAGCCGACGAAACGTGATATCTGTCGGAAGGATGACAAGCTACATAAATATTTGTGTGTAATTTAACCATATCTTGTGTTTTATGTTATTAATATAATTGTATTATAATGAATAACAAAACGCGTAAGATGTAATGCATACTTCAGTCATTATTTATAGAATTAAATATTTGAAATTATGATAAGTAGAAATATACAATATGTATAGTCCTGAAAAAATTTAAAAAATAAAGACTTAAAATATCATACAGTCCGCTGACTGAATTTCCTCAAATACTGAATGGCTGTACTTATTTAAATAATAATAGTTTTTATGGATTTATCGCGTATATGTAACTTTTTAGATACCCGATGTTTCGAGCACTTTACAGCACCCATGGTCACGGGGGAGAGTGAGATATTCAACGTCTAAATGTCGTAGCTAACCGCGGTTACCACGGATTAATATTATTATGTTTTTATTTAATTATATGTCACAAATTTAATTTCATTGTACATACTAACGGCATATTCTTATAACTAAAAGTTGAAAAATACTATAAGTAGACAGACATATTCAATTAAAAAGCATGTGGTTATTTTTTATCAAAATGTCACAAATAGTCGTAGAAAATATAAAAACTGATGCACATTTTTTCACATATTTTGCTAATACGGATGAATTATAAACTATTGCAATGAGGGCTATTTTATTTTTTGTGCCTGTTTTGATTTATTGTACAAAGATTTCGATGAAACCACATTCCGCGCAAAGGTACTCTGTGTGCCCGCACTCGGCCCGTCAGGGTAAATGTATTCTGTGGCGCTCGGCCGCCGTCGTGAGTGGACACTGTATCGTCTGTTTGCAGCATCTCGTTCTGAAAAGATGTACGTACACAAAATATTAGAAAAAAACATATTGGAAACATAAGTACTTGACAGGTGATAAAATTATTATTTTTATACTCACAGTTTTTTATTTAGGTAAAAATAAGTAGGATTTATATACATATAAACTTACCTCCGGACTTGATAGAGTGACCTGAAGGTTTAATTGGGTGATTACTACCGGAAATCCTAGACTAGTAGGTCATTCCATCAAGTCCGGAGGTAAGAACTCGTCATAACTAACAAAACGGAGCCCAAATTCGGCACACCTAGTTCTACTCGTTCAGGAATTCCAGTAGTAGTTACTGAAATACACCTTCAGGTCCTTCCATCAAGTCCGGTGGTAAGGTCTTATCATAACTAACAAAACGAACCCAAACTCGGCACACCTAGTTCTACTAGTCCAGGAGTTCCAGTTATAATCACATAATCACACCTTCAGGTCACTCCATCAAGTCTGGTGGTAAGGTCTCATCATAACTAACAAAACGAACCCAAACTCGGCACACCTAGTTCCACTAGTCTAGGAGTTCCAGTTGTAAACACCGAATTACACCTTCAGGTCACTCCATCAAGTCCGGAGGTACGTAAAGTCTTATTGTAACTGACAAAACCAGTCCAAAGCCCATAGCTAACATCTTCCTACCAGTAGAGGGCTTCCAGTGCCAAGCAATCTCTGGAGCAGGTATTCGTATTTCGTATTTAAGTATATTTCTTAGGTATAAGAAATAAAAAACAAATTTAATCTTTCAAATTATGAAAATAATTTCATTTGACTACGATTTCCCGCAGCCAACCGTGCGTACACTTGTGTCTATACCTATCAATTTTGTAAACGCTTAATATTTTAATTTTACGTCGTCCTGTTGCGTAATGTGTGTTCTGAGCGCAAGTGACAAAACTTTAAACCCCCTTTATATTTTTAGTTAGTATCAAAGTTTCTGATCTTTTAAAGTTAGTAAAAAAGGGCCCCTATTAAACAGAGGATCTTGTTAAGCCTTTGAGGTAGTGTAGGCGCTTAAATGTGTAGTATTCGCGTAATTATAAGAAATCATTAAGAATACCACCACCTTTGATTACTAAATAGAGTTACTGACTAGTAAGACGAATAGCAAGTCTGTGAATGCAAGTGGTTTAGTATCTATTTTTAGCAAGTCTTTAGGGGCATGTTTAACGTTGGATATTATAACGAATGATGACGTAGGATTTTATAGCGATGACAATATTTTTAAAGATCATTTGTGGTTGATGAACGACGGCTCCGTGTTGCAGTGGCTTAGTAATGTGTGGCTGTGCTGGGGGCCGTGGGTTCGACTCCCGCACGGAACAAGTATTTGCATGGCCTACAAATAGTTGTTCCGAGTGTGAATGTTTTTCCTTTAGCAATTTATGTTTCTAAACTGCCTTCGCGATACAGCAGAAAATCCTAGTGTGGGGGTAACGTTATAAAAAAACCTGCTTAATACATATTTACAAACGAACCATTCAGGTTAGTTTTTAAATATGTGCCTTTATTGATCTATATCTGTATCTACAGATTATGAGATAGTTTCATGAGGTCAAAGTAGTTTGACACTCAGGTAGAATATTAAATAAACGATATTGACTACCGAGAACTTTTAGATGCAGACAGCTCTTTGCCGAGGTTAATTAATTGAATCTCCTCATTGATAGGACAATAGGAGATGCTCCATGAATATTGAGAGAGCAGTCGTTTCCGTCTGCTACATACGATGAAAATTGAAAGACATTTTGTATTTTAAATTACTGTTTATTTAATATGACTATTACTTTGGGGTCAAATAGTTTAAAATAAATCTAAAGGATTTCGGTGATGATCAAACTTGGGTCTTCTAATTATTATTCAATTTAATTTCACCACGTTACGTTAGAGCTACACATGCATCTTTTGTAGAGTGTATGTAGGTCTTTTTCAGTATTCAGTCTCTCCAAACTAGAAAAATATTAACCTTGAGTAATCTTTTAGCTACAATAACATTTAGTGTTTGGCGTAGCAATTGTTTAAATAAAATATTCACAAATAAAGGCAAAAATTGCAGTGTTTTTTTTTTTAATTTTACTTACTTACTTACTCATATATCGTAAAAATAACACACCGGAATTACTATATTATTCAAACTCATTTTATTTAAAAAATTGTTTATTTACATGGCCATTGATATTATCTGAACGCTATATGATATAAAAGCCACTTAAGCGATTACTCACTGTGTCGCAGGATTCGATTAGTTTAGTAAAATCGGGGGTTTTCATCACTTGTACGACAGCCATTGAGCCTTTTATACGAAGAACGCGGTAAATTGATAATTATTTTTAATTTAACCACGCAATCATCGTGATCGCCGTAAATCTTTCGTAACAGACTAGCGAACGCGGTTGGCATTCTTGCTCGTTTTTAATTTCCTTTTGCGCTCAGTTGAATTATACGGCATTGTTTCCAGTTTCTTCAAACTTACAATCCCAATTTTATATTTGTTTGATTAAATTCAAGAGTGGTAGAGCCACGCGGCAGCTTTGCTGTTGCACGTATGGGCCGGCTCGAACCAGGGTGGTATTCCCCCCTCCCTCATCAACATGGTAGCGGAGTTAGATGTTAGACTACCCCAGGAGGGTACCACCACCCCTGGAGGATCCCGTTGAGCATCCAAGACCAAGTAACTCCACTCCTAAGCGTGGTAAGGTGCTCAGGCTGCTCAGTATATTCTGGGGCGGGGGGGGGGGGAATTCCGCTCAAGACTACAACTGCTTAGAGCGAACGGAACAACAAGAGCAAGGCGAAGGCGAAATCCCTACCACACTATCCATGAATTTCTGCAATATTAGGGGATTTCACTCTAACCTAAACGCCGTCCAATACCATCTCGAGACGGCGAGGCCAGCTCTGCTCTTTCTGACCAAGACACAGGTGTCCTCTCCGCCTGATGTCTCGTATATCTCCTGCCCGAGGTACAAACTGAAACACTGCTTTGTGCCTCGGGCTGGAGTTTGCGTTTACGTCAGAGATGAAATCTGTTCTCGACGCCTCGGCAGTCTTGAAGGTTCGATCCTGTCCATCATTTGGCTATGCGTAGACAGCGACCACCATCCGCGCGTCAATGGGTGCCTCTATAAATCCCATAGCGGTAGTGCCAAAACTGACCGACTCTTCGACCACGTCCAAATGGCTACAGATTCGTTGCTACAGCAGATCCCCTCCGCAGAGATAGTAATCCTCTGCGATTTTAATGCCCATCAAACCGAATGGCTTGGTTCACGTTTAACCGATCATGCAGGGGAATCTGTTCATGATTTTTCCTTGGCATATGGTCTGACATAACTGGTTACTTTGCCTACGCGGATTCCAGATGTGAAAAATCATGTACCTTCTTTGTTGGACCTTCTGCTGTCCTCTCAACCGGACGGACATCAGATTTCCTTCGACGCCCCTTTAGGTTCCTCGGACTTTGTCTTGTCCGGAGTGTGGTACCACTCACGCTGAAATCGCAGTTGCATTCTGCAGGCTGCCGCCGTGTTTGGTACTATAGGTCTGCCGATTGAGATAAGATGCGGTCTTTCTTTGCATCCTACCCTTGGGGCCGGGTTTGCTTCTCGCCGGGCGATCACAATGTTGTTGCGAATTCTGTCGCTGATGTGGTATTTCATGGTATGGAATTTTTTATTCCTTCCTCTGTGGTGTCCATCGGAGGCAAATCTCAGCCATGGTTTGGTCGCTCCTGTAAAATAGCATCATGCTATAAGCAGGAGTGTTACCAAGTTAGCCATCTCTGCACAGGGAGGACGACTCACTATACCGCAAAGGAGAAAGCCGATCTGCTAGGCTCTTTCTTTGCGTCCAACTCTACGCACGCAACCGCAACGCATAGACGGGTGGAGGCAGTAGAGTCCAAGGGGGAGGCATTGGCCGTTAGTTTGTAAATTGTGAAGGCCTTCGATCGGTATGGCACAAAGCACTTCTTTCGAAGCTCCTTTCCTATGGGCTTCCCGGGGGTTGTCATGTTGAGTAACCCTATTCTTTACCTTACTTATCTCTTTTCCGAACGTAGCGTAAATGTCCTTCATGAAGTACATCTGCTCTTCTTTATCGCATTTGAGCTGCTCTTCTAAACGACGGGCCTGTTCCTCCTGTTGGCGAGCCTGCTCTTGCAGCATCATCTGCTGAGCATCTAAGTTAGGTGCTGCAGGTGTGGGAGCTGCTGACAGGCCGGTCTCAGGATGGCAACTGGCCCTCCGACATCTGCGGCGTTGCACAACCACATCGTCTCTGGTCCGTCTCCTGCGAATCCTGTGTTGAATTTGAGTACGGATACCCTCCGTGTCGTCGTTAGGCAAAATCGGCATGATTGTATCTCACTTCTGACACCAAATGTTACGAGCTTGGGGTTTGTGACAATAAAATCTGCCGGCTGAATTCAACAATTGTCACTTTATTACTGAACAACAAATACAAATTAAAACACACTAATAAAACACAATTATCGCTTCGGAGTATCCGCTTTTATCGCCAATTCAATATTTATTCGGTCGCGTTTCTTACTGGTCTTATATAAGCCTTTTCCAATTAAACGTCTAGAATGTTCCAGCACATACCGATTCTGACACCAATTGTTACAAGCTTAGGGTTCGTGACACTAAAAACTGCCGATTGAATTACCAAAATTAACACTTTAATTACCGAACACCAATTACAACTTCAAACACACTAGTATTAATCACAATGATCACTTTAGTTTGCAGTAATATCGCTTCGAAATATTCACTTGACTCGCCAATTCAATACTGACTCGGTCGTGGTCTTTTAACGCCTTTTCCGCCAGAATATCTAGAATGTTCAAGATCATACCGGTCCCTACCGACTAGATGTGTATGGATTTTTTTAGAAAGCTCTCCTGGTTTTACTACTCGATAGTAGATGGCGCTAGTGACATTAGTTATAGCGCAACATTATCTTTCTAAGCTTTCTTTTTATTAAATGCTCGAATGCAAAATGCGCGTTGTGATCCTTGTCTTATAACACCACTTCATCGCCTCGTTATCTATTTTGGCGAGAAACGGATAAAAAATACGAATATCATTCTTTGTTTGTCGAATATTGCAAAATTTTGAAACTGTTTTACGTTTTAGTCTGCTTTTGATTGATAATTGATATAGCTAAAGCTTATGTTGTTCTCGAGAAAAGGTCAATGGTCATAAAAAGCCATCAAATTTCGTTGAAATTTATTATCACAGGTAACCATCATAACTAGGTTTAAAGTTGCAATTTACCTTAGAAATTCTATCTCTCAGTTGTCAGATCGTTTTAAAGTCCGTCACAAAATTTTATTACAGCGAGTTTTGTAAAATGTATTTATCAGTAGTGGTAAAATCTTGATTTAAAAAAAATCTTGAAGCACATGGTAGAGCCTGGAATCAGAAGTGCCATATCGTATTATCCCCTTATGACGTAATCTGTCTGAGCTAAAAAGTGTTTGCATCATATGGAAGGATATTTTAGGCATGTAGCAGTGGACTTTTAAGATATTGCATAGCTTTTATAGCGGGCTTTGAGCGTGGCAACCGAATCAAGAAATACCGTAACGAAAATAAAACTAACACTCCGACCGACACAGCGATGCGGCGTTGAAAGCCGTGCATCGTCTAACATCGTTTCAGTTCAGCAGACTTTGGCACAGTGTTTGTGTGCGTGCGAATATACGTATGCGTGTGGACTAGCTGCTAACTACTCATAACGGATTCTACCTCTTTTAGACACAATGCTAGGTGAGACAGCGAGCTTTTTGGCCGCGTCCACGAGTGAGTTCGAGCCCGTGACTAGTTACACCTTAACGTGTATGTATATGGTACGACTGTACGAAGATCGCACGGATCGAGACGAGCTGCTCCGAAATCGGACGAATACATAAGCAGCTGTTTGTGAGAAAGAATATAGGTGTATAGGTATCTATGTACAACAGTGGATAGCTAAACAAAGAAAAAATTGCAGCATAAATAAAATAAATAAATAAGTATAATTGCATAAGTTGATAAAAATGCTATGCTAATAGTTTACCGCGGCAATCCCCGAGTGCCACACGTATTTTTTATTATACTGTAATGGTAATAATGTATTATACCATTAAATTTTGAAGGGTTTAACTATATAATGGTAATATACCTGTGGGAACGGAACTCAGCAGTTAGAAGACATGGATGATATATTCGAGCGAGTGGAAGGAGATAGGACGTCGTAGAGGGAGGGAAAGGAAAATTAGGCTAAACATTGTAAGTTGCGGGAAGCAAATAATTAAAAAGATTTAGATTGTGTTTTCAAGTGTTTCTGTAAAGTTTTATTTCGTGCCCAGTCCCACGATTTTGTACAATTTAGTATGACAAACCAGCACACAGTCAACTTACATCGATTTTCGATCAACTATCAAAATCCATGTGTGTTATCTTCATTAATGACTAAGATGGATGGAAAATTACCTTAAATTAAAAATAAAATTAGAATACAAGATTTTATTGCATAACTTTTATCGGAATCAGTTGGGCTTGGATTTAAGATGTGGACTATTACTACCGGCCCAAATATAATATTTTTTTGTAATTAAAATGTTCTGGCAAATTTTTTCACTTAATTCACTTCAGCCAATTTTATCTATATTCTTTATTTCTTCATTGCGTTAAATTAGATAGATTTAATGAAACTAGTAACTAAACCGTGTATTGCGATGAAATTATAACTACTGCCACCATATGTCGTTCTGTAAGTTTCGTAAGAGAAAACAAAACAACATTTTCCAAATAACAGCACAAAATATTAAAGAAAATGCGGTTGCCAACTCACCTGCCAAGCGTTGCAATTATGGAAGAATACTCCCAATGAAGCAATCAATGTGTGTGTACCCAAAACATTTTCTTAACTAAAACACATTCGTTAAGCAATCACGTTTGCTACGATTTGATAACATGACGGATATTAATGTTTTCTGCTAGAGATATATTTAGTGAAGACAGTCATAAAATAATATTTAAGCAATTATGTTCCTTATTCTGCAACAATAGGATCTGCAGTTGCGTAACATTTTACTACTTCACTAAATAATCACCTAATTTGATTTTCTTCGTACGAAACAAAGTAAAAGAGGGATACTATTAATGCACAATAAGCGTTTTGCTGATTCATTTCGCAACAGCATACTTTGCGAAGTATAAGATACGATTTTTCTTGTCAGAAATTAATGTATCCCTTTATTTTGCTATATCTTTAAATACTAATATACTCCTACTACTATATATATATATATATATATATATATATATATATATATATATATATATATATATATATATATATATATATATATATATATATACTTATAATACTGTATACGCAAACAAGGAGGATGTAGATAAACTATTTAAATTTCCTTCCACCATTTTGAAATTGATTATTTTTATAAAACTGAATTGATAAACAAACTTAAATTCCACCTGATGGGAAGTGGAAACTTCATTACAAGGATCCATAATGCGAGCGGTCTGTGGTGTTAACCAGTCTGTTATCAATCAGCAGAGTTAACCAGGTGCAGGTAAGGCTAACCAAAGCTTCATATACATCATTCCACACAAAACTAACTACTATATTCTGGTTTGAAAGGTAAGAGAGACAGTTAATTTGAACGTAAAATAAAAAATAACGATATTAATAGTTACTTTGCAACCATCCTCTCAATTAAATAAAATGATGTGCATTACCTATTAATATCTTTACTATAGTGGATTTTCACAAAGTAACGCCTGCTTCTATCAACTATCTTAAAGTTAAAAAATTATCACAGCTTTAAATGATGGTAAGAGAATTCCTCCCGTTTCTGAGAGAGTTATTGGGATAGAAAAGTATCCTTCGCAATGACCCAAGGCGTGATATTTTCTAAATTTCTCATACATGCTGGTTACATTCTAATGTTATCCATCACCGCGGAGCACGTGGAAATCAGGTCTCGTAATTGCAAGCCACAATTCCGTTGGTGCCAATGGGAGCCGAACTAAAATTTATAGCGCATAATTACAGTGATCAGCTTAGACCATTCTTAATTGGAAATCTATGTAGAAAATGTGAGATATTAAATCATAGCTAGTACTCAGGAATGACAAACTCTATGTTTAGACTTTTCGATCGATTCGATCTTTTACGATCTATGGGACAACATTGTGACATTTGGTTTTGGGTAAGGAGTAGGTAGGTAATTTTGAATTATAGAACTAAGAAAAAAGCCACCATTTTATGGCTGGAGGTGGAGACTTGAATCCTTCGTCTGACCTCTCGATCGAAGTAGCACTTACTTAGTTGGACTACTTGTCCTAGGTAAACTTACTCGTCAACAACTTTCGAGCTTAGTGCTCCCAACAACTACCGACATTGGTGTGACATGGACATTACACATTACCTTTGTTTGGTCTAAGTTCACTGTACTACTGAGATCAATGAAATGAAATCTGCCAAAAGGACTATATCGTCGGCAAATCGAAGTTAAGTGGTGTACTCGCCATTAATAGTAATACCGTATCCTTTCCAGTTTGGTAGCCTGAAAAATCTTCTAATGAAGCAGTGACGAGTTCCGGGGATATAACGTCACGCTACCTTATACCTCTCTGCAGTTGGATAAGTTTCCTATTCTGGTTCTGTACTCGGGTAGCCATCGCAGCCTTACTGTATAAACACTTTAGCACTCGACATATCGTCAGTTAACTTGGCATAGCTAAAGGGACTGCAGCACATCCCAAATTTTGACGAAATCGGAGGCTTTCTCATTCTCATTATTCGGTGCTTCAGTCTTCTGTACAATCAGCCGCATGTTATGTAAACCATTTCGGAAACCAACTTGTTTGGGAGGCTGAAAATCGTCGAGTCTACGTGCCAGATGATTCATAATGACTATCGAAAAGGGCACGTAGACGCAGCTCAAAAGGAATATCGGTCCGTATTGTTGTCGCCTTTCTTGAATAACAAGACTACCGCACTTCTGCTTCACGTCACCGGAGTAATGCAACCATGGAGGGCGGAATTAAAGAACTTCCGAAGGATTGTAAGTACCGGTTTTACCTACGCTTTTCAGAAATAGGCTCCCTCCATATCCTCGTCTAGGTTCTTGCCGTTTTCAAGGTGCTGTAGAGCCATTCTAATCTTGCTCATATAGACGTCTGGGATATCATCGGAATAGTGTCGGATAAGATTTGCTCTTAGATTACTACTCACACTTGCGTGAGGCTCCAACGATGATGTATACAGCTTTCAATAGAACATCTCAATTTCACTCAAAATCTCAGGTGTCCCGGAAAAGAAGCTGCCACACTCGGTCTTCAGCGGTGACAGTTAGCTTTTTCTGGCAGACAGATCTCTGACGAAGAGTTTAGAGCCCTGGCTTTGCTCGATCGCTTCTTCAATACGAGCAATGTTAAAGTTGCGTACGTTGCGCCGCATGCATTTTGAGATCTGTATGTTCAGTTGCATGTATGTTATCAAATCTGTTGAAAACTGCAGATTCATTTCCCGTCTAACAGCCATGAGCGTCACAGTGCATAAAGTATAAAAAGATCAGTACCGAATAAAAAAGTTAACTAAGACTGCGTCAAATGGAAAATGAAATAATTACGCAACCACACTATGACACTGCTTCCTGCTGAGTTCTACTACTTGTCCGCCGGTGGACCGGCAACCGCTAACAAACATACACGCAGTGGGTATAAATCACGTCGTGTATTTACCGAAGTTCTATACGTGGTAGAGCCATGTTGGTAGGTATATTAGTAGTAGAGACTCCCAAGTTAGAGTTAAATCAGTTATTGGGTTTTTCTGTCAACAAATAGGTAGTAGCAGCCCTCAGTCAGTAAAGCACTTAAAGCTGTTGGATTGGCGTCCCATCTAACTATGAGAGTGAGGGAACAGAATTTGCTCTTGTGTTTGCGCACGCAATAAAGCACTATAACACTGTACTACGCAGATGGCTAGTCTCCTCCGAGACTAGTAGCCGTGACCAAAATTCGGTCGGGAGGAAATTATTACAATACATTTATTTTATTATATATTAGTTGCGGTTCCGCTACCGCTGCCTCAGGGTTAATGTCGCTCCATTAAATCCTAGAGTAAGAATATTTATTACCACTACTATAGTTATCCACATTTATAACGACGTATAACGTGATTAAAACTACTTTTACGGATTTTATCGCGTTTATTTTTACTTTTTATTTACTTTTATTTTTAATTCCCGACGTTTCGGGCGCTTTCCAGCACCCATGGTCACGGGGGACTGAGATGACTGACGTCCCGATGTCATTGTTAAACCCGGAGTACCTTCAGCTTTTTTAATTATTGTTTATGGTCCGATCTATGCAAAATGAACTGACTATGTCCTGAGGTCTTGCAGTGGTATGCTTGGTTTAGGAATCGTCAAAATCACCCTAGTTTTAATTTTATTGATTATATGATCCCAAGCAGGTGGTAGTACCCAGCCTCCTTCTCTATTGAAATTAGGATGTTTTTTAATTTCAATAGTCCTCACGTATCATCCTTGGTAGGAATCGGTGTTCTTTCGCGAGGACGTATAACGTTATAAATTGACCTAACGTGAAATATGCAGAATTTTTTTGTCATCCGTCATGAGTGTAGACTTCATATTATTTACTTACTTTAATTACATTGCCTCAACTTGCGGTCTGAAATAAATAAAAACTTATGTGATCATTGAAAAAGTACATTTTACGGTTGTAGCATAGATTTTTTGTACATTTTTAATCACCTCTGTTTCTGATGTAGTTAAGACTTATTATTATTTACTATTCTTCTCCAAATTTATCAAAAGCGAACACTTGCAAATATCAATCACTTCGATATCTGTCCCTCTGTCACATCTGCTCAGTATCCGCTGCAGTCAGCTCTAATAACACGTTAAGATGGAGTCTATATACGTCTCACTGCTGGGCACAGGCCGCATCTCACTTCCGAGAGGGATTATTAATAACATGTTAAGCCCATTATTAAATGATATTTACAAGTCTATTTCGTCTCATAGACTGCACGTGAGATACGATGTAAATTAGAATAACAAGATTTTTTCTTCTGGTGAGCAAATTTACATAAGGACTTATTAGCCCTCACCGATGGAGGTCCTCATACTTTTATTAGTCAACCGTTCCCGTTACCGTAACAGTTAGGCTGTTACGGTAACGGTAACGGTAAAGTCCACTGTTAAACCTAGGCCTCCCATTGAATAACTCATAGCGATTCAATGTTTTCTATTTCTTGTTTAAGTATTTTGTGTTATCATTAGGAAGACGCTGCTGCTCAACGCCGGTTTTGTTAGTAAATTTTCCGCCAGCATCATTAAAATATTTAATCACAATCCTTAATGAAGCCATCTTAATTAATCATTTATGTACTTCTTGGTAAACAATGTTCTTTTGAAAAAGTAAAGTTTCTTTAAACCTTTTCTGAATTTTCTTGGGGTGTTAAAGAACCAGCTTGAATGAAAACATTAATTTAAAAATTAGGTTGACCCTACAGCCCATCCCTGCCACTTCCCGCTAATTTCAAATATAAAGCCCTTTAAACGACGAGGTTCAGCATCAACCGATTCGGATGCGGTTTTCGGCAATTGCAGCAATCGTGGCGTGCAGATTTTTTAGCTTAACAAAAATATCTACTACAAAAATTGATTTGACGGCAATTTTTCAAGTTATTTTGAAATAAAAACACTATTTCAAGATTTCTTTTGACAACGATGTCCTTTGAATGGATCAATTGATTTTGATGAGGTTTGGGGCAATTGACGTCGTATTTTGAATAAAAGAGCTGATTAGATTACAGAATTAATCAAAACAAGAGTGTCGCAATAATTCCAAATAAAACTACTTTTTGAAAATTAAAAATTCTCGATTTTTTGAGGTTTTCTCAGAACATACCGTGACTATTCGGTCTACATACACAGGAAATGTAAGTTTATCGAGGCCCTTTCAGATGCCGCAAACCACTTTTCGATCTAACACTCCTTTACAAAGTCATGAGATGTGTACATGTTTACATACATACATACATACAAACATACACACGCATACGCACACACACACGCGCGCGCGCGCACGCGTGCGGAAATAATGCGTAAACACAAAACTTATTGTATTGTCATGTCTTTAGTGATACTCAAAAGATTGAGACAAATCGATTGATTTAGGAATCGTCAAAATCAGCCCATGCGTTTGATCTATAGAGTGTCACAAAATAACAAACATACATACATGGCCGATAAAAATATATTTCCTCTTTTGCGTCGCGCTTTCTGGTAAAAAGATGTATCGTACAGATAATTGCGGTTTGAGTCCTGCTCCACAACCATCTCTTAAATGAGAAAATGCCCATACCGAGTGGTGATAACTTTATAACCTCTTACTTTACAATTTATTTTATGGCCGTAATAAAAAAAAACATCCCCACAGTAGTAATACCCACGATCTGTAACTTTAATATATTTTAACCCTAAGCTCTTCGAAGTCAGCAATCCCCGGTTAAATTCGTTTTCAACGCAAGATGTTGCCTGCAATTAGAACTCCTGCTGGAACTCCGTACCGTTTAACTGTATTTTAGAAAGTTATACGAAAGGGTTGTATACTGAATCACATATAATATTTAATAACACCAATATATTTACACATTTAACAAACCTTGTTTTCAATAAACTTAATATTATTAAAATTATAGAAATAAAATCATTGATTTGCTATGCCTAAATTATTGTAGTTACCTGCTTGAGAGTTGATTACACTAATTCCATTAAATCCAGCGTAGGATTGGTGAGTAAACAATTTGAATTGTTTATTGTATTCGTTTTTAACAGCAAATAAGGGTGATACACAAGCACAGTAAGCCAGCCAACAAAGCAAGAAAGTAGATGCTGTGACCAATAAACGTCTTCATCTATCTTCGATTAAGAATCGAAAAGCAAATGCTTTGTCACTTAATTACTCGTTGCTAGTGAAATGGGTTTCCAGTTCTCTACACTCACCATACGAAACACGGGAACATTGAGGTGGTATTCTGTGAGAGCGTGGTCGTTCTTCAAATTTCATTAGTGCTTCAAACAAAATACAACAGCAGCATAGCGTATCGTACGTGGAAGAACGTACGATCCAAAATAACGTATATCTTCCATTGAAATTTCATTGGTAATGGTGCCGAGCAGTGTCCTCGAGAAAGTTTTTCTCATCAGTTGTCGGTTCTTTGAGCTATATGTCCAGCCCATTGCTACTTCAGCATACTAATCCGTTGGGCTATGTCGGTCACTCTGATTCTACTGCAGATATCCTCATTTCTAAGTTTATCATGCAGAGAAACCCTGAGCATAGCCCTCTCCATAGCTCGCTGAGCGACCTAGTGTCCTCATATAGCCATCAGTAAAGGACCACTTCCTAGATCCATAAGTCATCACTGGTAACACACACTAGTTGTACTATAGAGTTTTCAGGTTTTGAGGTATATCTAACTAGAAGATTTGTCGTAATTTCCCAAAAGCTGCCCAGGAGAATTCGTTGATTGAACTCTCGGTTGAAGTTTAACCTCATCATCATCATCATTACAGCCCTTCACAAGTCAACTGCTGAACATAGGCCTCCCCCAAGTAATGCCACAAAGCACGGTCCTGAGCCACCTGCATCCATCGACTTCCTGCATGTCTCACCAGGTCGTCACTCCATCTAGTGGGGGATCGCCCTACACTACGCCTACCGGTACGAGGCTGCCACTCGAGAACCTTTCTTCCCCATCGGTTATCGGTTCTTCGAGCTATATGGCCGGCCCATTGCCGCTTCAGCTTACTAATCCGTTGGGCTATGTCGGTCACTGTGGTTTCACTGCGGATATCCTCATTTCTGCGTCTATCACGCAGTGAAACTCCGAGCATAGCCCTCTCCATAGCTCGCTGAGCGACCTTGAGCGTCCTCATACGGCCAGCGGTGAAGGACCACGTCTCAGATCCGTAAGTCATCACTGGCAACACGCACTGGTTGTACACTTTAGTTTTCAGAGATTGAGGTATACCTGATGAGAAGATGTGTCGTAATTTCCCGAACGCTGCCCAGCCGAGTTGAATCCGTCGATTTACCTCTCGGTCGAAGTTGGACTTTCCTAGTCGTCCTTAACCTTTACCTACTACCTTAACCTTAACCTTAACCTCCTAAGTTTAACCTAATCGGACTATTTGTCCCAGGTAAACGTACTCTTCACCAACTTCGAGCAATGCTACCAACAACTACCAGCATAGGTGTATAAATACTGACTATATTCTTAATAATCAATCCCTAAATAATTACAATTAAGTCACACAGTGTTTGCAAGTTACATTCTTATATCTTTTCCTTATATCTCATCTCCACAGCAATAAAGAAAATAAAATAAATGTAAAAACAATTTATTTTATTTTAGCTTATATAATTAGGTAGGTATGTTAATACATCAATTATTTATTTATTATATGCGAGCAGCTATGCAGGTGTGCTAGCTAAAGAGACCAGTATCACTGCGACCTAAAAGATCTATTGTGATCGCTGCTATGGCTATAGTTCACGGCTAAGCCCTATGTCTTCCATGAATATAAGAAGTTGTTTAGCCAACAATAATACAGTAATAAGTCGTATCATAATTATTATATTATATTTATAAAAGTCCTTTTTTTTATAGATAAATGGTTATAATGTTTTACCATATTGTACACAAGTAGGTAGAATATGGTAGAACATTATAACCAACACCTAAATTTAAATTGCTAATAATAGTTAAGTAATTAGTTTAGAATACATTTTCATTCTATTCTTATGAACGATATAATTTTTATTATCTCTGATGATTTCGACATTGAGTGAACAATCTTTTATTACTTTGTATGGATAAAGTCGATGTCATTTTTGAAAAAGTGGAGGAAGATCAGCATATAAGTAGTTACGACATGACGACATGAGAAATTGAGGATTGACCGCAAAAATGGTTCTGATCCATGTGAAAAAGTCTGTCTATACAAAAAGCTCGAATTTTGGTACCATACGAGCTCACTGAAAGAAACCTAATGAATCGTGTACTCATTTGCAATTCACTATTGAAACGGAATGAAACCGAAGCATTTTTGAAAATTTGATTACTGGCGATGAGAAGTGGATCACCTATGACAAGAATGTGTAAAAAGATCATGTTTAAAGTGTACTCAAGCTCCGAAGACTGTGGCAAAACTTTATTGTGGATTACGTGGATTAACACGCAATAAGGTGATGCTGTGCGTATGGTGGTGGTAATCTTTAATTTTAATTTTTGTTTTTGTACAAAATTTATATAAATACAAAGGCGATAGCAATGAACATATTTCTAATTTCTGTTAAAGATTAAAGTAGACAAAAATATTAATATGAATATCAGTACGTAACAAAAGTAGAACTCGATAACAACAGAGTTGAAAGGTTCTTTAAAAGCAATTTTTGAAACTAAAATAGCGGACTTTTTTTTAGCGCATTTGTATTGGGAATTTAGTTCAAAGCTCCTGCGAAATAGAATATATATTTATAATTTTTTTCTTTTAAATTATTATATCAAAAAAAGTATACAATGTTTTTGACGAATATCTTTTTATCTGACTGTCACAAAACGAGTGTTGTATTTATGGGGTTACGTTTGTACGATTATGTCCTTTCATATGCGTCTTTTTGAGTAAGTTTATGTGTAAAGAAGTTTTGCAGTATTTTTCCCTAAAATATCCGACAGATGTGGCTTTGATGAATTAAAGCGAATCCATTCAAATATACCGAACCTACATACAAATAAAATTAGTACAACTAGTACGTGTTGTGTGCTAACTCAATAAAGGAGACAATTTATTTTAGTATGCAGAATGGGTCCACCACAAATCTTAGGTCTTAATGAAATGCATGTCGATTTGTTCCTTATAATCTATAGATTACAATAGTAATAGTTTTACTGCACCTAAACGGAATACTGAGAAATTAACATTAAACAATGAATATAACTATAACCTCAAAACTGACTGAAAGCGATTTAATAGTAGTTTTCACCGATATTATATAAGTTAAAATAGTGCACTATTGAATTATTATAGCTAATATAATTTGTAATGTAATAAAGTTGTAGGTGTATTAGGATAGGCATCATTAGGTATTTTAAGATCAATGGAAAATCTTTTCACTAGATACGGCAAAATATAGTGCCTATCTGTGCACTAATGTCGTAATGATACTATTTTTACATGTATTGATTAATTGTGAGGGTACATTCAAAATACCATTGAAGTACATAATATGATTATAGAAAAGATGACTACGGGACTACTTCATTTATATTTGTAATATTACCAACACACGTTATAATAGATGTTTTAAACTGGTTGTGTCACAAAAAACAAATTATAATGTTACTGTATTTACCAACTATTATAAATCATCATTTCCAAAGTATTCTATTAATAGTAGTACAGGAATAGAAACAGAAACTTTTTTATTCATTGTAGATTATAAATAATTCTTATTGAAAGTCACTTTTATTAATTTACCGCTGTTTCGGAAAAAAACCTCGGTTCTGGGAAGAACCAGCAGAAACCCAACTTTTTTTAAATAACAGCTAACAATCATGTACGTTACAATCAACGACACAAAACGAATAATAAATAGCTTGATAGCGATCACCTTTCCCAGGGGTTAATATCATACATTATTTTTTAACATTATAATAACCCTTTTTATACAAACTTAATTTTGAAAAATTTTTGAACTTTGATGATTGATTGATAGACAGACAGGCGCGGTGTCAAGAATGTTTTGGTTGAACAGTAAGTACTTAAAATTAGTTAAATTTTGCGAATGGCTCTGGGGGAGAGCGCAGGTCGTGTTAATCCCCAGGGTGAGTCTAAGCAGTTCTTTCTTCACGTGGTGTCTGCCTGTTATTTGGTCTGGATTAATAGTAAATAGACAGAACTTTCTTTTATCCCACCCCCTTTTTTCCTATCCTGACCCAATCCAATGTGTTAAGCGTACTGTGCCGATGGTTGGAATTCAGTCGCAAACGGTGCCTACCCGAGACCATGGCGATTTCGGTAGTATTTTAGCCATTTCCTCGGCGTGCGAGGCTCTGCCGGTGGTGACCGAATACTTTCCTAGCTAATCATGGGACCAAAATGGACCAAAACGGACACTTTGAAAAATTTTAATTATCCTTTAATGGAACACTGTAAGTCTGAAAGAGGTTCTTTTAGCCTCACCAACACCCTGCAACACAACGCCCTAACCTAGAATGAGCCGTGAAGTGAAGGAAACGTCTGAAACCGGAACATAATCGAAAACGAATCAGGGAATGGACAAGAAAATGTTTGCTGGACCTTACAAACTTAGTGAAGCAACACAGAAGAGGTGCAAAAGACTGATAGCAGCTGAGACAAAAGCCAAAGAGGCCCTTTCTTTCTTCTAGAAGCCCTGGGAGGAAATTCCTTTATCCTAAACTCCCCGGGGAGTTCCGTGGGCGTATAAAACGCAGTCAGTTTGAGGAGAAGTCTATCAAAGACCAGCCCAGGAAATCGGTGAAGCTGGCAACGGGAGGAGAAAAAAGCTCAGGTTCAGTGCGTGTTTTAATTCGCAATTCGAGTTCTATAAGCGTGGAGCAAGTGCGGCTGGTCCACCGGACACTAACACACGCTATCGCTAAGACGGTATGTGGGTCGCCGCCGAGAAGAGGACCAAAATTTTCGGGTTTCACTCACAAGCCAGGTAGGATTCTCGTAACGTGCCCGAATAAGGCAAGCCAGGACTGGATTGTAAGTGAAGTCGGAAAACTGAAACGCCGGCCGGAGGCATAACTCTCGATAACACCTGAGAGCGAACTGCCTAAGCCTCAGTTTAGCACCACCTATCTGCCCCGCAGCAAAACTGACTTTCCAGAGGCGGTGGCTCTGCTGTTGAGTTCATAAAATAAGAGGCTTCATACCTAGCTCTGAAGAAACCTCTACCTTAGGGACTAGGAGAATATGTTCCTAGTATCCTTTTATCTGGACGACCTGTCCGCGGAGGTTCTCCGGGCGGCAGATTATAGAGTCGTCCTTGGTTTAAAGATGATAACTTTTAAGAGCTCTGACGCGGTAATGGAGCCTGAACTGCCCTAACTCCAATCCCTTTAGCCCTACACTACGAGGTGTGAGACTGGAACATCATCAGCGAGAGTGACTGAGACCCCAAGTGTCTGCCAGGCGTAAGGGAGGGGAGGTGGGAGCGGTAAAGCGAAAAGTAACGCGGAGTTCATGAGCGAAGGTGGGAGCGGTAAAGCGAAAAGTAAGGCGGGGCCCAAGAGTGCCAGTAAAGAAAGTCTTTGTCCTCAGCAGGCGAAACCGACCCCCGTTCCTCACACATCTATAAATGGCTAACCCGAAGTGTAAGACGAGGATCCTTCAGGTAAATTTTTACCATGCAGCAGCTGCTTCTGCCCTGGTGGAGGTTTGCTTTGCAGAGGACAGTATCGACCTCGCCCTCATACTAAGATCCTTATGTGATGATTGTCAACTGCCGTTAAGATCCCAGTTAATACTAGAGACAGTAGACCCAGAGCTTGTATAATTTACAATAAAAACATTGAACTTTTAGCTGTTTCGGAATACTGCAATGAACAAGTGTAATCATTTGCTCAGCCTACTTTCCGGAGAAAACTCAGATCTTACCATCGAGTTAGAGCGAATGGCGAAGTTTTCCCGAAAATACAACGCCGGAGTTGTGGTAGGTTGTGATGCTAATGCTCATCACACAGCCTGGGTAATATGTCCATTTATTATATTGCATGGAATCAGAAGGGCATTTTTAACGATCAGTGATATGATATAAGACTGTTCTTTGCCTACGGATAGCTTTGCAAGATTTCAGCCTGCAAGGCATACAGATTTTTTATAAGCGATACACTAACTAAATAGTAATTCTTATCAATATATTATTTTTTCTATATTTATTGCAAACTTGCTCTAATTTTATTGCAAAGCTTGTGGGGATTTTGTTTATGTATGTATTGATGTATATTACAAACAGTATATAGCCAAAGAAATAAGTTCATTTGATATTGTTAGTAATCAAAAGGACATTTTTATTATTAATAATTATGAGATTTTTAATAATAAGACTATGCTTTCAAATTCAATAAACTATATATCAACATATCTATCAGCATTTTGTTATATCTTTCTATACATTAAATAAAAAGAAATTATAATAAAACATACACATTAATTAATAAATCCAACTATGAGATTACTAGTTTAATACTAAATTTTAACTTTTTTTTATCTGCATGCCGTTCTAGTGTTCTAGTGTCCTTGTCCGTGCTCGTCCAAGGGGCGACATTCCAAATGTCTTTCAAAACGTCCACAGTGCCGGATATAATAATACCGCAAGGATCCCACTCCCGTAGTCATTGTATATTACGCGAGAGCAATTGTGCGTAGAATGCTTGTGACAAACACAAAGACAATCAATACACATACATTATTATAATCACTATAGCCCAAAACTAGTCTACTGCTGAACATACATTGCTACAAAAATGGTCTCAAGCTACCAAACAGAGTGTCAGCGTAAAATTCTTCAGTCTTTCATATGGCGAGTGTGAAAAACCGGAGACCCTTCAACTGGAAACGAGGCATCCCATCTTAGTCCTCAGAAGTTATAGCGCATATACATTTTGATCCTTAATCTATGATAGATGTAAATATCTATGGGCTACAACATCCATTTACCTTCAGTTAGACTATGTGGTCGTTGACACCGAAGCTCTATAAAAAAACCTGCATTCATCGATCAAGTGCATCGCTTATTAAATCATCACACCATCCAGGGAGAAGCCCAAAACGGTTCTTGCCATTACAAGGCTGCTATTTGAGAACCTTCCTTCACTATTGGCTGTCGGTTCCTCGAGCTATATGGCCGCCTCGTTGCCACTTCAGCTTACTAATCTACTAGTCTACGCCATTTACTCGTGTTATTCTGCAGGCATTCTCGTTTCTTTTTATAGGTCAGGGTAACAAACGAGCACACAGTCTACCCAAATGTGAGTGGTTGCTGTGGTCCATAGACATCTATATCTACCCTCGATTACGAATCAAAATGCAGTTGCGTTGTCACCCGTAAGGACTATGATGGAATGCCTCGTTTCCAGTGAAAATGGTCCGCGATTCTCTACACTCACCACACGAAACACAACAGCATTTAGCTACTATTTTACGCTAGTATTCTTTGAGAGTGTGGTCCTTCCTCGGTCGAGCCGACCTCTTCGTGCTACAACTATACTTCTAATATAACTGCAGCAAGACTCTACCACGTATAACATAACATACGTAGTAATAATACAGTTAATATAATCTGGAGTTAAATATTATTAAATAGGTCAAAATTAATTAGTTACTATCCGGGTAAAGTAGAGGTGAATTAGTGTTGAGTTGGTTGGTGGTAGTGATAGTGAACGCAATTGTGGAAGGAAAGAAAGTATTATTCAAACTTGTTAAAATAAACAATTTTAAAGTTAGCTACTTAATTGTAACATCTTTAACATATAACAGTTAACAAAATCTTACTTAGTTGAATACAGTATACACGACAAAACTTTCTCAAACTCTCCTTTCTCTGAATATTCAACACTCAATTCAAGTACTCGGGTAAAGTAAAAGTAGAGACAATGTCGCCGCTGAAATCTGCATTGTAACAAAGACCCTTGTATATTTTGTCTGAATATAAGTATATTTATACTTTAAAAACACTTTATATCAATTATGTCAGACATAAATTGTCCTTATTTTCATTCATTTATTACTACGTATCAAAAGTTCATTGCTGAAAAAACCTCCCCAATAGATTGCCTCATAAAAGATTTTACCACGGCTTGTCAACCGCAGTTTTTTATCAGGAAGGTAGTGTTGTCCATTTCTGCATACAGTTGTCATCTGTAACCCATTAAGATACCAATACTTATTCCCCGTTAAATGTTATATATAATATGGGACATGATGGGGGATAATATGGGACAGTGGATATTTTTATGCTGTCACTGCACAACAAATATTAGTATTTTAACCGACTGCAAAAAAGGTAAACCTTATCAATTTGACTGCATGTCCTCTCTAACCAAGTGCTCGATATTTAACAGTATGCGAGCAACCAGTGGGTTTAAAGGGTTAAGTATCAAAAATAATATAAATAAAATAATATTAAATTAAGCCCACGGATAACAAACCTGTTGCTTATCAGGTAATACATAAGTTATTTGTTCACCGTTCTATTATAACGTATCATATGTAAAAATTATAAAACAATACTATAATTGTCTAATAAGTCAAATTAAAATAATAGAATAAGTATTAGTTTTATAAGTTTTATCATCATCATCGTTACAGCCAATGTTGAAATGGAATAACTTAAAAAGTATTTGAAAAGTATCTGAAAGTATTTTAGGCATTAAATATATCTCACAAATGTTCGTCACTTACTTATATTTTATGCAAGAGATGATCATTTAGAATACTTGTAGCTGAAATTATTCTTATTCTGTTGGTTACTATGTGAACAATTTACGACAGCAGAGCAAATGCTCATTCCTAGAAGTATCACGGATATCCGTTAGTAAAACTGCACGTTACTTGTGTCGTAATTTTTACTACACGGTTACTATGTGTAACTTATATTCATAATTTATTTGTTGAGCCTGAATGTAGTCACTTATATTTATTATTTACTTCGCTGCAGTTTAACCAATAACGTAACATTTGAGATTATTAAAATAAATGAAATATGTCTTTGTTTTTTTGTTGACCTTCTTTTTATACTCTTTGTGGGTATGAACAGGGAATACCAACTAGTAAAATATTAAATTAACAACAACGTATAAATAGTGTTATTTTCACATTGGAACATATTTTAGTTAATTAAAAAATTCGGTATGCACTTAAGTATAGCTCACTAAAAGTTTTCTATGTTGTTCGGAGTGACATCTCTACGAAGAAAAGATTTTTATTTTGATTCTAAGGAGACATACGCATTACGCACATACATTTCATTTTGTGATACGTGTAAGCACACAGTGCAAATATAAAGATACGTTATCACCTTTGAGGACTAAGATTGTATGCTACACTGGCTGTATTATACCCGCTCTGTACTCCCTTCATACCAGAATACAGCAGTGCAGATCCTGTACCTGTTCACAGCAGACTGCGGATTTCCCATGCACGTACAGGATCGCCCCTGTCACTACTATATCAAGTTTGATAGAATACAAATCGTCGCTTTAAGAACACCGACTCCCTCCAAGAATGATTCGCGAGGATATTAATATCAAAAATATCCTAATTTCAATACAGAAGATGGCTGGGTACTACAATCTTCTTGGGATCCTATAATTAATAAAATTAATTCCCAACCCAAGCATACAACTGCAAGATTTCAAGATACTATAAATTCATACTGCGTAGATCGGAACAAAAACTAACAATTTCAATCTATGGTAACCGGGGTCAACTATGACATCTGTACTTTGAACACTCACACCCTCCCCCCCATGACCATGTGTGCTGTAAAATGCTCGTAACGTCGGGAATATAAAATAAGTTAATATACGCGATAAAATCCGTAAAAACTAGTTTTATTTAAATGCGTAGTGTCCGCCTAAATATAATAAATCATTACTTTTACGGATTTTATCGCATTTAATTTTTTTATTTTTAGTACCCGATGTTTCGGGTTCTTTCTAGCACCAATGGTCACGGGGGACTAAGGTGACTGACGTCCCGATATCAGTGTTAACCCGGAGTACCTTCAGCTTTTTAATTATTGTTTTTGGTCCGATCTAAGCAGAATGAATTTACTGTGTTTTGAAGTCTTGCAATGGTATGCTTTATTTTTAATTAATTATAGGGTCCCAAGCAGGTGGTAGTACCCAGGCTCCTTCTCTATTGACATTAGGAAGTTTTTTAATTTCTATAGCCTCACGTATCATCCTTAGTAAGAATCGATGTTCTTTCACGAGGATTTGTGGTCTATCAAACCTGATGTAATGGTTGGGGTCGTCTAGGATGTGATCACAAACTGCAGTCTTACCGTAACCTGGATGCTTCACGTCACCTATGCGTTATTTTATGCGGGTTATAATTGATATTTTTGTTTGCCCTTTATATGAGAGACCACATTCATAATCAAGCTTGTACACTCCTGCATCTTGTAGAGGAATATGGCCCTTGACAGATGGTAAGAACCGATTATACGTGGCTCTACCATGCTTTAGTTATATTAGTAGTATAGCTGTAGCACAAATGGGTCGGCTCGACCGGGGAAGAACCACGCTCTCACATAATACCAGCGTAAAATTGTAGCTTAATGCTGCTGTGTCTAGTATGTAAAACCGAGACCCTTCTACCGGCAACGAGGCATTCCATCTTAGTCCTCACGGGTGACAACGCATCTGCATTTTCATTTGTAATCGAGGAGAGATGCAGATGTCTATGGGCCGCAGCAACCACTTACCATCAGGTGGACTGTGTGATCGTTTGTCACCCTATCCAATAAAAAAATCTTCTTCAGCGGCTTGTAGAATTTTCCAATAGAAGCTCGCTTCAAGTTGTAGCCAATCTTCTCTATGACATATCACATATGGTAGTACAGCAGGCGCACGCTCGACTGTGGCCGAATTCACTCGATCACTGTGACGTAGGCGCGGGACCCGAAGCTTGTTGTCGTGCAGAACCTGCTTGACGTGCCCGATTGGCCGCCGAGCTTCAACGGTGTCAGTCCCCTATGACAATGGGTGCTGGAAAGCATTCGAAACGTCGGGTATTAAAAGTTAAATAAATTAAACGCGATAAAATCCGTAAAAATAGTTTTAATCAATGTGTAGTGTTCACGTAAATATAAGAAATCATTTAAGCTTATTGAAAGTTATTTAAGCTTTACCACCGGTAAGAAAAACCTCCATCCTGAGAAGAACCTGCAAGATACATTAAATGAAATTAATAGTTTAAATTTAGTACACGGAATAACAGACCGGTTTTAATGAGTCTTCGCTCTAAGATGCTGGTTTTAATGAACGCTAATAGAACTCAGAAATGTTAAACTTCTAGTTGATTGCTTTGAAATACTTTGCAACGGAGTAAAATCAATTCTAAAAAGTTTTGCTTATTTTTCCACATTTAAAATAGTTTAAGTAATAATAAAAACCACTAAACAGTTTTCCGATATCGCTTGCATTTTTTTATATTCTGTTCTGTTACTAAAGAGGTGTGACGTTCATAGATTGTTTCTTTTTTGTAACAAAGTGCTTATGATGTAGCCGATTATTTTGAAGCTTACTTGCTTGTTTAACTGAAAACCAATCACTGTTGCCTTGAAGTCATTCACATTGTAATTCAACGAACAGATAGATAAATCGGACAGGCAGATTGAAGGCTGAGTGGTGCAGTGGCTTAGCAATAAGTTACGGTGCTGAGCGACAAGGGTTCAAATCTAATTTAAATATGTTTAGGGCCTACAAGTAGTAATACCTGGTCTAGATGTTTGTGTTTGTGCAATTTATAAATGTAAGCTGCCCCCATAATACAGGGAAAAAGGGGGTAGGGGTTTCGTTAAAAAAAAAAACAAAACAAAACAAGATCCTACCAAATTATTTTAAAATTTTGCTGTACGTGTTTTGTTTAAATGCATGGTATGCATGATTTAAAGGTAAACTTTCCGAATTCCGCCACACGAACCCAGAGGGAGAGAGAGTTTTCATTTTACTGTGGCTTGGGTGGTGGCGATAGATGATATTTTATACAACTCGTTTTAATCAAGCGTATATAATACTCAGACAGATGACAGCACAAGTCAAGGGTGTAAAATATCTGGTACTGCGGTCGTTAATCTGTTTTCCAAGTATGACGGTTAAGTCAAATCTTATTTATAACAAGGGCAAGGCACATGTCTAAGAGTGAACTTATACCGGCTGATAAAAAAGTAAAGGGTACGACGATTTTTCACAGGCTGTAAGTTATTTTTGGTATTTCTCTCTTCGCCTTTTAAGAAACCCACTGAAAGAGACTGCTGAAATTATAGATTTTAAAATAGAAAAAAAATATATTGAAGTTATAATTTTTGAAGCATTCAAAGTGCTTAGCTACTACCCCAACTAGTAGTTAGTGATAATACAACCGAACATACAAAGTACTCTAGAAGAAAACTTCTCTAAAAGGACGGCTGAATTCGAAGCATAGCTGCATACTGAGGGACCCGCTAGAGATACTGTTACGCAAAGGTGGCTGAAGAATTGGGGCCCTTCCGTTAGCTCATGTTCTCAATAATTGAGATGCTTCGTAAGCAGATTATTGAAGGCTCCCGTATGCTAGATTTTATAGAAACTAGACATCGTCGTAAGGCTCTCACTTCCCCCGGTGTTACCGAAGAAGTGAAGGAAGATTGTAAAGATACTGTGATGAGCATTTTTCGCAAGATGGAGTTGACAGATATTACAGCCTCTAGCATCCGAGTTGGTCACAGGATTGGAGTAGCAAGTAAAAACCATCAACGGACAATCTTAGTACGGTTTGATGACGTTGACTATAGAACATCGGTATGTAAGGCGAAGTCCAAGCGTAAAGGTTCATCTTTTTTTTTTCTTTCTTATCTTCACGCACAATCCCTAACGGGGTAGCCAGAGTGAACAGATCGCCAAGTGTCACGATCCTTACCTCTTTCGCTTCTTTCAGGTTCATTAACTTCTTCATACATGCACGTCTAGGTATCCGAGTACCCTTGACCTTCCCCTCTTCGAGTAATTTGCTAATTTGCTGTAAAGGTTCATCGATTGCGGTTAAAGAATTCTTGACGAAGACGGCAAGCTATTCACGTTAAAGTCCGGCAGCATTTTGGTATGCGAGATTGTTGAACTCAGGATGGTGTAATCGTGATGAAAGCTGCTGATGAATTATGGCATAAAATCACTTCCTTATACGAGCTGAACTCTTTAAAGCAAAAATACCCTAAATCAGCAGTTGAGTCCTGGGTTGAGGACAATTGAACATTAAGGCCAGCATAGAGGAAACTAAAGTCACAGTCTGGATGCTTGGTTGACTACTATAACGCCTTTAATGATATCAATCACATATAATCGAAAATGGTCTAATTATATATATTTAAAATATTTTTATAAATTATAGTTTTTTTAAATATTTTATAAATGTAGCACCATAATTTTCTATATTTTAAAAGGAACTCATTTGTAACCGCAGATTCTTTATGTCAAGATAAGCTGAAAGAGAAGTAAGAAAAATCGAACGTTATGTAAAACGTATGAAAGAGTAAATTGTCGTTGACAGCACCAACTGCGCTGGAAAAAGATTTAGATTTTTAACGTCGTGATGATTTTTTCTGAAATTTTATAGTGATTGCTTCAAAGTGCATTGGTTTAGTAAAAAAATGCGTTTTAAATACGCAGTAGTATAATAAGTCTATGATTTTAAATATGTTTTTCTATTAGGTACACAAGTATAAATTAAGTAAATTACAGCCTTTATATCTACTGCTTCTGGGCACAGCTTCCCTCTTACATCTGAGTGTCCACTGCGTTGCCCTAATGCAGGTTTTGTCGGTAACCTCTTGATTTTTTCTGCAATTTTACAGTGATTGCTTTAAAGTGCATTGGTTTAAGTAAAAAAATGCGTTTTAAATACGCAGTAGTATAATAAGTCTACGATTTTAAATATGTTTTTCTATTAGGTACACAAGTATAAATTAAGTAAATTACAGCCTTTATATCTATTGCTTCTGGGCACAGCCTCCCTCTTACATCTGAGTGTCCACTGCGTTGCTCTAATGCAGGTTTTGTCGGTAACGTCTTGATGCACAGGTATTTTCTATTTTTATCACGGAAATGGAGATTGTGAAAGTCTGCCACTGCTCTATTAGTGCGTCGCTGTTTTTTTTTAAGGATAAGGGTGACAAACAAGCACACAGACCACCTCATAGTAAGTGGATGCTATAGCTCACAGCTATTTATATCTATCCTCTGTCAAAAATCAAAATTCAGATTCATTGTCCCCCTTGGGGACTAAGATGGAATGCCTGGTAAGCAATAAAAATGGTCTTCAGTTATTAGCATTAAACCATACAAAACACAGCAAAATTGTTCTGTCGTTTCACGCTGGTATTCTCTAAGGGTTTGATCCTATGCAGCTTAAGCGAGCCAATTCGTGATGCAGAAAGACACGTTACGGTATTTAACTTATTGATTTTAGCGGTGCTTGTTTCTGGGACCGTTCTTAGGTTACTCAAGATAATTAATGTGTGCACCGTATCCTTACGCTACCGTTCTTCTCATGTTATTTCAGTGCTTGAAAATGCCAATAATTTCCAGAAACAGATATTTTACGTCTTAAAAAAAACAGAAAAGATTCAAATCACCGTCGTATAAACTAATTTTAATTTGAAATAATACTATCACACAAACGCATTAGCACATAATTCAACGGCTAGGAGAATACTGTTAGGAGATAACACAGGAAACTAGCCCTTGGTACAAGAAATTTTTTTTTAAGTTTAGAATTTGCTTTAAAGCTTGATTTAATTAAAATGCAATTCCATAAAAACATTTAACGAAATATTTGATTTTAAATACGTTTTAAAATATCACCAAAAATGCATTTTTTAATAAAGAGAAAAAGGTAATTCCAATATCTAAAATAATAATATGTCGTAGAGCCACGCTGCAGTACATCACTGCAGCACGTTTGGGCCGGCTCGACCGGAGTAGGATCACGATCTCACGGAATACCAACGTGAATGCAGTGTTCCAGTGGTGATAGCTGGAGACACTTTTTACTGGTAACGAGGCCTTCCATCGTAATCCTCAGGGTCGTCAACGCATCTGCATTTTAATCCTTTGTTACAAAAATATTTTAAGTTATATGAAATCACCGTTTACTTTTTATTGAAAGTGTCGTTTTTTAATCTTTTTGAGTGTACTAAGGAATTACACCATTTTAAATGTTATCTAAATAAATTAAAAATGGAAAACTTCGTTTTCTATTTTGCCACCTTACACCTAACTTTAGGGGCGAATTTAGTTTTGAAATTTGTATGGGACTACCTATAAAGTAAAATCTGTATGATAAAAAGAACCGTTTTAATTTAAATCAGTTCATATTTGACGAAGATATTGCTTAACATACATTTTTTTATAGAAGAGGGGGAAAACGAGCATGCGGCTCACCTAATGTTAAGTGACTACCGTCGCCCATGATCAACCGCAGCACCAGGCGAATTGCAGGTGCGTTTCCGGGCCTTTAGAAAGGAGTAAGCTCTTTTCTTTAAGGTCCCCAGGTCGTATTGGTCCGAAAAATTCGCCGGTGGTAAACTATTCCACAGAGAGGTCGTACGCGGAAGAAAACTCCTTTTGAAACGTACAGTGGTGGACTGCCAAGCATCCAGATGGTGTGGATGGTATCGGGACATTTTCCGCGTAGTGCGTTCACGAAATTTGGCGGCTGGGATTAATCCGAACAATTCCTCAGAGCACTCGCCATGGTATATGCGAAAGAAAATGCAAAGAGATGCAACATCTCTTCGTAGCGCCAGTGAATCGAGCCGATTGGAAAGCACTCGGTCGTCGACGATTCGAGCCGCTCTGCGCTGGATGCGGTCAAGTGGAAGGAGCTGGTATTGGTAAGCCCCAGCCCAGAGATGGGAAAAAGTATTTCATGTGCGGCCGAACTTGCGCCTTGTAAAATTGCAGGCGGTGTGCCAGCATGAAATACAGTCCCGCTCTGCTGAGCACGCCAAGCTTTTTAGAGGCCAATGCCTTCTCTTCCAAGACCAGACGTATACAACACACAATCGAAACGAGAAAAAGTTCTTTAGCGGTTAATCGCAAACTTGTGACTTCTGGGGGTTAAACAAAATCGTCCCAAATTCGAGACCTTTCACAATGACTACTTCAAAAAGTTTTCCCTACCCTTTCCAACTAATAGATCACCACGCTGTCATCTGCGTAGCAATGAATGATACGGGTTTGCAACATATCATTGATATGCAGAAGAAACAGCGTTGTCGATAGCACGCAGCCTTGTGGAACACCAGCATTAATAGGCTTTTAATCGGAGCTTGCACCGTCTACAACGACCTTGATGCTCCGTTCTGCAAGAAAGCTGGTGATCCAATAGCACAATTTCTCGGGAAGCCCATAGGAAGGGAGCTTCGAAAGAAGCGCTTTGTGCCAAACCCGATCGAAGGCCTTCGAAATGTCCAAACTAACGGACAATGCCTCCTCCTTGGACTCTACTGTCTCCGCACATCTGTGAGTTAGGTAGACCAGAAGATCACCAGCTGACCGACCACGGCGTAAACCGTATTGGCGATCACTAATCAGCTGGTGATCCTCAAGGTACCTCACGAGCTGGGAGTTAACAATAGACTCCATTGTTTTGGAGAACAAGGAGGTGATGGCGATAGGCCGGTAGTTGGAGGCTGAGCAGTCGTCTTTTTTAGGGATCGGGTGGACGAAAGCCGTCTTCCATGATTTTGGGACTACGCCTAGGGAGTAGGAGTACCGGAAAAGACGCGTTAAAACCGGTGCCAACTCTGGAGCACACGTCCTCAGTGTTTGGTGGGATTCCGTCAGGCCCACTCGACTTGTGGATGTCCACAGAGAGGAGTGCTTTGCGAACCAAGCACTGTGTAAACTGCACTTCCGGCATGTAGCACTCACACCGCGGGATGTTCGGCGGCGTACTCCCCCCGTCATCGAGAGTCGAGTTGGACGCAAAGAAAGAGCCTAGCAGATCGGCTTTCTCCATACAAAATGTTAAAATTAGAGTTGTATTGAGAACCTCCTGTTTTTGAAGTTGGCACAAAACTAAACTTTGGTAAGAAAAAAATGCCAGCTGTACTATAGTTGCAACATAAATTCATCATTGACCTCAACCGAAGAAGAACTACGAGGTTACGGAACACCACATAAAAAGGTGGTGTAATACTACTGTTTGGTATGTTGAAGGACAAGAACCGGAGATGCATTTTACTGGTAGGTATTCTGCCTTAGTTTCTCTGTCTAATATAAAGTTATCTACGCCTTAATTTCCCAGGTAACAACGCGTGAGTTAGAAGTTCATGGGTACCACAGTACCTACTACCAGCGTGAAATAGTAGCTTAATGCTGCTGTATTTTGTATGGTGAGTGTAGAGAACCGGAGACCCTTTTTACTGGAAACGAGGGATTCCATCTCAGTCCTCACGGGTGACAACGCATCTGCATTTTGATTTTTAATGGAGGATAGATGTAGATGTCTATGGGCCGCAGCAACCACTTACCATCAGGTGGACTGTATGCTCGTTTGTCACCCTATTCTATAAAAAAAAACCTACTTGTTTGTCTTTTCCTTGCTATCTATATATTGTTATTACCCTTACCTAAACTTAAAACTATCTTTTGAGATATTTACGATTATGGTAGTTTCAGAAGTAAGATTATATTTAAAAAAAACGCGTAATTTATTCAAAATGTTGTCTTCGTAATAATTATCTTATATATCAGCTTCATTTAATAATTATTTTATGACAATTTTTACATTTACAACAAGCAAAGTGTAGTTAATTTATATAAAACCGAAGTGACAAATGAAATATATTAATTCTTATGTTAGTTCAGTTCAAAAATTAACCAATAAGACGGAATCTTATCCACTGACTGATCTAAACACCTGCAACCAAAATTAAACAAACAGGCTACAGATGCGTTGCTACCTCTGAGGACCTCCCAGCTTGTAATTATATTATATATTATTCTGTGAATACTCCTCAGACTCCAGTCTGAGGAGTATTATATATAATATAATATATATAAAAAATAAGTATAACTAATAAAAAATAAGTAATAAGTAAAAATAGGTGGCAGCGTAAGGTTACCCAATACCCCATATAGTTATAATAATAAAACCTTTATTTCCGAACTTCGACAGTTTTTTCATTTACAAACATAAATTTTACTTAAATAAATAGATTAACAGCTGGTTAAAAACGTAACGCACAACATATTATAAAAGGTCTCTCAGTTCGGTGTGCCTTACGGCAAAGGCCTCCTCCAACTCTTTCCACTGATGTCTGTCTGCCGCCACTCTTGTCCAGAGGGGACCCAAAGTCATTTTCAGGTCATCCTCCCATCTTCTCTTTTTGCGACCTCGACTCCTAATGCCATCTCTTGGGTACCAGATTGTCACCTGTTTGCTCCATTTCTCCTTTTTACACCTGAGCATATGTCCAGTCCACCTCCATTTAAGTTGGTCAATACGAGCCAGGATATCAGTTAGTTTTGTTTTGTGCCTGATGTCTGTACTTCTTACTTTGTCTTTTAGTTTTAAACCTATCATGCTTCTTTCCATACTTCTTTGACATCTTGCAAGTTTATCCCTATGATGTTTTGTCAGAGCCCAGGTTTCGCAGCCATATGTAATGCAGGGTAAAATACATGTATCAAAGGTCTTCTTCTTGATTTTAATGCCTATTTCTTTGCTTTTTGTAATTTCTTTCAAAGCCCAGTAGGTTTTCCATCCTGTTGCAATCCTTTTTTCTATTTCTTTCGACATCTGGTCGTTAGGCGATATTATCTGGCCAAGATATACATATTCTTCTACATATTCCAGTTTCTGTCCTTTAATTGTTATGTCTACGGGAATTGAATTTGTCATCAGCTTAGTTTTGCTGGAGTTCATTTCTAGTCCTAATTCTCTGCTTTTTCCTGCCAGGTTTTGTATCATGGACTCCAGTAGTTTTGGATCTTCTTCCAATAGGACCAGATCATCAGCAAATCTGAGATGATTTAATCGTGATCCATTTATGTTTAGATCTAGATGCTCCCAATTCAACTTCCTGAACATTTGTTCTAATACTGCTGTAAACAGCTTTGGTGAAAGTGGGTCACCTTGCCTGACACCTCTTTTTTATTTGAAAAGCATCTCCTATAGATTCCAGTCTTATCCTGCCTGTACTAACGCTATAAATACTTTTGATGATCTTGATGTAGGTGTTTTGGATGCCCTGCTCTTTTAGGCTTTGCCATACAACTTCATGTCTAAGGCTGTCGAAAGCCTTGGCGTAGTCTATAAAGGCAATGTAAATTGTTCTTCTATATTCATTATATTTTTCTATAAGCTGTTTGATAGTGTGAATATGGTCTATTGTACTGAAATCTTTCCTGAACCCCGCTTGTTCCACAGGTTGATTTTCGTCGAGTTTGATTGAGATTCTGTCCAAAATGACTTTGGCGAAAACTTTATATACATTTGAGATGAGAGAAATGGGTCTGTAGTTTCCTATATCGTCTTTAGGACCTTTCTTGTGGAGAAGTATTATATGAGATTCTGCCCATTGACTAGGGATGTTACCAGTATATAGAATCTCGTTAAAGATTTTTCTTAGAAGCGGACTTAGTTCTGTGATTGTCCCTCTCATAAGTTCGTTTGTGATCCTGTCGGGGCCGGGTGCTTTATCCATTTTCTGACTTTTTATTGCTTTTTCTACTTCCGATACTAATATTTCTGGTATGTCTTCGTTTCCTTCAGTCACATGCATCTGTTTGTAATCACTAATATGTGTGCTAAAGCTAGATTGATTTGAATATAGTAACCGATAATAATTTGTTGCTATATTTTGGATTGAACTCCGAGTAGTAGCTGGCAGTTCTTTTTCCTTTTCTCTTAACGTTGGTATCCATTCTTTCCCTTTTTCACGGAGTTCCTTAAGCGATTTTTTCGTGCCTCCCGTTTTGTTGATGTGATTCTCTAAAATTGTGTTTCTTCTGATTTTTCTGTCCTTCCTCATATTTTCACGAATCTGTTTGCTAAGGTTAGATATTTGTTGTTGGTTCTCCTTATTATCCTTTTTTATTAACAACTTTCTATCTTCAATTAGTTTTAACGTTCTTTCACTCAAAATGTTTTCTTTACTCTTGTTTGATTTTTTTTCCTGCCTGCTTAAGCTTATTCTCAATTTTTTTGTATTTTACACTTAGGTCCAAATCTGAATCAACGACTTCCATCAGATCTTTTATTGTGTTTTCTGTGTCCGTTTGTGTGTTTGTTGTTTGCGTGTGGTTCATATGGTGTCTAGGAGCTTTTGGACTTCTTTCATTTAGACAACTGCGTACCATACGATGGTTTGTGTTGAAATTTAGTTTCTGTATTATTTCCGTATCACTAAATACCCTAGCTTTGTTAGTTATTATGTAGTCGATTTCGTTCTTAACCTTTCCGTCTGGAGACATCCATGTCCATTTGTTCTTGGGTTTTTTACGGAACATGGAGTTTAGAAGTGTTAAGTTTTGCTTAAGAAGGAACTCTACTAGTTTTTCTCCATTTTTACTTCTTTTGCCTCTTCCGTATTTTCCTATTATATGTTCTTCTCCGGGTAGTTGGACGCCAACTTGGGCATTAAAATCTCCCATGAGCACGATATTGTTTTCGGAATATTTTTCGATAGCTTCACGTAATTTATCGTAGAATTTGTCGATCTCAGTTTTTGTTGCTTGTTCTGTCGGCGAGTAGACTTGAATGACTGTCCATTTTTTTCTATACTTTGGTAAGTTAATATGAATCACCGCTATCCTGTCCGATATCCCTTCAAAACCAATTATCTGTTTTTTAAGTTTTGACTTAACCAGGAATCCTACCCCTCTGTGTCCAGCGGTTTCACCTTTGAAATACATAATATAGCTGTTTCGCTCTTCTATTCCTTCTCCTATTCTCCTCATCTCGCTTATGCCCAAGATGTCCCACTTGAGGTTTTCGATAGCTAACTCTAGCTCATGCAAACTTTCTTCTGTTCTCAGGGTTCGTGTATTTAGTGTACATATGTATAAACTGCTTCGTTTTTGTTTATCTTTTTGGGTATTTGATTTTGTTGACTGATATGTTGGAGGGTGGTGGTCGGCTTCCCCCACGGTGACCGGCCAGATTGGGGGACAAAACATTAGAGTTTTTCTTATATCTGTGTTTGTTGTTGCATCTGTTTGTTGTTTCCGGTTCGAGGAGGCCTTTGTTCGTTTTTTTGCATCTCTGACATCGAGGCGGATCTTTCACGCGTTACAAATGTAAGTATGCTTGGCTTAACTACTTCCTTAATTGTACTTGGGGGCTGTATTTCAGTAATTTCATTCTGGGTATTTGTCTTTTTCTGGGATGGGGTGGGAGTGGTTGGGGATCCTGTTGGTGTTTCTCTCTTCCTCTTTTCGCGGCTGGGGTTCGTTGGTTTTTTAACAATTAGCTTATCGTATTTTATGAACGCTATGTTTCCTTTTTTTCTTTCCGCTTCTAATTCTGGCTTAAGTTGTTTGCGTATTTCCAGAACTTCTTTAGGGTAGTCCTCATTGACATACACATTTGTAGGAAGGTTGCGCTTGTTTTTCAGGATAAGATGTTTTTTCCAAGATGTTGTTAGAGATATTATTAACGGTCGGTTCTTTTCATAATTTGTCCCGATTCTATGGATCTCACTTATTTCCTGACTATCTATATGAGTTCCCGAATCTTGCAAAATTTCCTTCACAAAATTCACCAACTCTAACTCAGTTTTTCCTTTTTCTTCGATGCCGAATAAAACTAGATTATTCTTACGCTTTTCCTTCTCTAAAAAGGATACTTTTTGTTCCAGGTTACTGACTCTAGTTTTAAGGTTGTTGTTTTCTTCTGTTATTATTTTTAACTTATCGTCCAGGGCCTCCATTACATTTTTCGTTATTGCTGTTGTTAATGTTATTGTTTGTTCATTAAACTTTTCATTTATTTTGGAGAGTAAAATTTCCATTTGCTTTTCCATTTTTTTTCAGGGTATTTTGGTGTTTTGATGTGGTAACACTTAAATTTATGGTAATCCTTTTTCTACGTTGGCAACACTTTTTGCAGTTGTCAGCTGTCAAATAGCAGTGACAGATTTTATTTGGTTGGCACTACCTATAATCTTGGTATCTATGGTGTGTGTGCTTAACTTTGAGGTTATAACGATCAGAACTTTGTTTGAACAGAATCGCCACAAAATTAGTTATTTCACTGTAATTTCTGCTGAAACACTCTTCTGGTTTGAACTTCTGAACTTTTCACTGTAGTATACGTTCGGTTTTTCGTTTTTTGCACTGTTTAATTAGAAATATTTACGGAGCTCTCACTTGTACGTGTTTACACTTTGATCACCGGAAACGGACATCTAGTTACACCCCATATAGTTACATAAAGTTAAAGTTACAGCCTCTGCGTCCTTTTTGCGTTACAGCCATTGTGTTACAGCCAATACTTCCCACTGCTGGGCACAGGCCTCCTCTCATTTCTTAGAGAGTTTTAGGGCAAAGAGGTATCCGCCGCGCTGCCTCAATGCGCGTTGGTGAACTTCAGATGTCTTCGAAATATTTTTTTATTTTTCAGACATGCAAGTTTCCTCACGATGTTTTCCTTCACCGCCATGTCGCCGAGCATGTTGTAAATCAGCACTTAAAATTGCAATTAACAATTTCATTGGTGCCGGCGAGGATCGAACCCGGGTTGCTCCCGCGTAATGACTATACAGCGAGCGCTAACCGTCTGAGCTACCACGGCCCTGACAATATGGGGTATTAACCCATAAAACGATATCGATACCGGTGATGATATAATCATCCCGTGGGTATCGTTTTATGGTTTACAGGCCACAGAGGGGCCGAAGCAACAGACGGTGTGCAACATTGTCTTGATTATAACCGAAAATTAAAAAAAAACGGCGTTTGCCAACCCGCCTCTGGTAAACGTGGCAACTATGGCAAAATTATCTATGAAGATATCTTTGGGGAAGGCTTAGGTACGCCTGCGGTTTTTGATAGGTTATAACAATGATTATTATAATGATGAATCAGCCTCAGTTAAGTACCATTAATGCTATCTATGACTCTATTAACAAAATATAAATAATTCCATTAGTTATATCATGTCTCCGTTAAAATACAATCATTTTAAATAAAGTTTTTTTTTTATATAAGTACCGTAAATAATAAACATTAACAATGTTTTTTTATGATTTCCGAAGAGGGTACACCCCCACTGAAGGGAGTATATTGTCAGATTCCACACAAAAGTTTCGCTTTATTAAACAATTTTTTATAACTATTACACATAAGCTGGTTGCGCGTTTCTGTGATTTACATTAACAATATAAAGCACAGTAATGTCAAGAAAAGGCGAAATTTAAAAATCGCTTATCGGTTTTCGCTTAATCCAAGAATATCCTTCGGGAAATTACACTTTCAACGAATTAGAAGCGACTCGAATAAATTTCGACCAAACAGTAGGAGATATTTTTAATTATGTTCCGTAAATCCATATAAACTCTAAATATATGCCTGTTCAATTCATTGGAGATTTATGCGTTTTGTTTTCAAATTTTTGTTAAGGTGTTGTATATCATTCTACAGGAAAATTCGTTAAAATTTAATTTGAGACTCTAAAATGAAAATGAAATTTGATAAATTAATTGATAGCAAACTGCGTATCTCTATCGTGTGGTGGCGAGTAAGAGTATCCATCACCTATTTTATATTCTAAAAGCGATAGAAGTGAAACCTTCAGAAGAGAAAATGAACATTTTCTTTGTAAAATTGCTGTGTAATAGCATCATCTACTTAATTCTTTAGTAAATTCATTTTATCGAACAAAAATCTTAAGGTGGTACATGAAATAGGTGCTATATGGCCTAAAACGACTGATAAATTATAAATCGGCAAGTAATGTATTCTATCTCATTTCCTCGCATATATATGTGTGTTCATTTAAGTATGTATATAAAGTAAAGTTACAGCCTTTATGCGTCCCACTGCTGGGCACAGGCCTCCCCTCATTTCTGAGAGGGATTTAGGGCAAGGAAGTGTCCGCCGCGCTGTCCCAATGCGTGTTGGCGAACTTCAAATGTCTTCGAACTATTTTTTTTCTTAATCCTCAGACATGCAGGTTTCCTCACGATGTTTTCCTTCACCGCCGGGTACGTGATAAATCAGCACTTAAAATTGCAATTAACAATTTCATTGGTGCCAGCGGGGATCGAACTCGGATTACTCGCGTTCTGTTATATTTACAGCGAGCGTAACCATCCGAGCTACCACGGATTTTATAAGTATGTATATGTTTGTTTCTATTTAGTGTCTCTTTTTCGTTTTATCGAGTTTCAAGTCACAACGGTACTAATGAAGTTTTCACTTCAAAAAACCAGGAGCTGGACAGCAGAGTCTTCCTAATAACAATAAAATCACACATTGATATACTAAATATATAGCGGCTACGCAATTAAAAAAATGCGTAAATATGAACAAACAAAATCTCGTGAAGTTTAATCTACTAAGTGCATGTTCGCTACGTAAAATCGCGGTTGGCTTTGTCAAATCAAAGTGAATGTCAACCTGAACTCTGGTTAAAAAAGCTTATTTCTTGTCGCAGATAAACCAATTTCACTTGCACATTGCGTCCACAAACTCACGTAAAATAAAGACATTCATTTTAGTGCTTAAAAATAGCTTTGTTTTAATATCATGTTGACATTTTATAGTAGTCTCGTCTGATGGGAGATAAATATAGATTAAATACGTTAAAGCTAAATAGGGTCCCATATATATAATTATATATATTTCATTTATTAATAATTCATAAAAATTTAAACAGTTTTAAGTCAGCTATGAAATGAAGTCAAAATAAGATTACCAAAATAAGAATATCAGGCCTCTAAAAGGTTTCACAATGATGACAATTATTAGTTTAGAGCAGTTTTGTTTCTTGTCGTACGAGTAGCCAGTATTTATGACCTGTAATGTAACAAAAACCCTGTGGTTCCCGTTAACTGCGTTATCAGAATCAGTATTCAAGTATATAGAAATTATTTTTTTTTCAAAAAAAACACATTTAAAAGAAATAATTTTAATAAAAAAATGAATTTGCAAATTGTATGTGGTTTTATTATCTCTGCATTGGCCGAGAGTAAGAGGATTGTCAAAGGCCCCGCAATACCGATACTCGTGTGAGTTAGAGGAAATAAAACCGCATACAAATTTGCATATTATTTTTTTTCGTGAAAATTATTTTTTTTAAATTTAAAAAAAAAATATTTCTATATGCTTGGATACTGATTCTGATAACACACTTAACGGTAACCACAGGGTTTTGTTACATGTTTTATATAGTATTATAGCTTATGACTCTAAGTCGAGTTACAAAGAACACTACGTACATTTGTCAGCACCGTACGCGCCGAATTTTATAAAATGCGGTAAGTATGTGAATATTGAAGGACACACAGAATACCAGCGTAAAATATTAGCATAATGCTGCTGTGTTTCGTATAGTGAGTGTACAGAACGGGAGACCCTTTTTACTGAAAACGAGGCATTCCATCTTAGTCCTGACGGGTGACAATGCATCTGCATTTTGATTCGTAATCGAGGATAGATGTAGATGTATATGGGCCACATCAGCCACTTACCATCAGGTGAACTGTGTGCTCGTTTGTCACCCTATCCTATAAAAAAAAAACACATGCTGATGACCTCATATAATGCAGCGCGTCCTGCACGTGTTGATACTAAATGTTGTCTAATGTTGCCAACTTAATGCATTTTGCACTAAAACCAGTGGGTTCGACTTTCGTTTCGAAATATATTTTTAACTCATTTCGGGAGCATTTTCCTTTACTGTGTACGCGACAATGAATAGTTACACAAGAATTTTTATAACATAACATATAACACATAAAAAGCACTCACGCCTGTCACCCAGATGGTTAGGCAGAGACTACAAACTTCCATTTGGCACGATCCTGTCACACCTCTCTCGCCTCCTCCACATTTATATACTTACGCATACATGCTCGTCGATTAAGGGTACTCCTAATTTAGCCCATTTTCAATATATTGCCAATTTGGTTAGTTCCGTTCTGACTCTTCCATTCACTTCTGCAACATAAATTTGCTTTTTCACTCTTTCGTCATTAATTCTTTCTACGTGACCAAACAACCGAAGCATTCCTTTCTTAATCCTGGCCACAGCATCATCTTGCAGACCACTCTATTGTTTTATTACACAATTTCTCACCTTGTCACTAATATTCAGCACTAAGATACTCCTTAGCGACCGCATTTCTACTGCATTTATTCTACTCTGGTGTTTCTTCTGTCACACCCAACTTTCACTACCATAAATTAAAGTAGGTATTGACACAGCATTGTAAATTGCCATACGTGCATTTTTTGACACGTTCTGACTTTTCACAATAGATTGTAGAGCCCCATTTATTTTATTTCCTGCGTTCACTCGTCGTTCTATATCCTTATCATATCTCCCACCCCTGCTGAATACATATCCCAAATATACAAACTCATCTACTTGCTCGACCAACTCATCTTCTTTTCTTACTTCACATATCGTTTCACTTTCTTCTCTTTCAAAAACCGTAACTTTTGTCTTACTTGCGTTCACTTTCATACCCTTTTCTTTTAATGACCTATTTATTAATGTAACCATCATTTGAAACTCGGCCGCTAACTACGCAAAAATAACTTGATTGTTAACTTACCCTTTCTTAATCCGCATTCTTCAACTTTCAAATTTTTCAAACAACTGTCCATAAATAGGTTAAACGGCCACGGGGAAGCCACACAGCCCTGTCTGACACCTTCATGGATGCCAAACTAGTCCCGTTGATCCTAACACAAGCCCTAGATTCTTTATAAAGAGACTTTAATGCCTGCATCAACCCAGCGCTCAATTCAAATGAATTCAGTGTTTGCCATAACACATCCCTGTCCAGTCTGTCATAAGCCTTTTTCAAGCCAAGCATGGAAAAGGCTTTATCTGTACATCCCATTCCCTTTCTAAATCCCGCTTGCACATCCCAAATTTTTCCATCAGTTTCTTTCATAACCCTTTCAATTAGTACCTTAGTATGCAGTTTTTCCACAATGGTAAGAAGGCTGATACCACGGTAGTTACCAGATAGTTTACAGTTCCGCTGCGATCTTTTTTCTTTATATATTGGGACTATCACGGCTTTACACCAGTCTTCTGGTACCCGTGTTAGCTCCCAGCACAAATTAAGCAAGTAGTACAGTAGGCCTGCCACCATTTCCTCTCCAGCTCTTCTTTATAAAAGCTGATGACTTTAACTATTACTGTAATATGTTATTTTAAGTATCGCCAGCTTCCTGCTACTTTTATGCCATTACACAACGCAGCACACTAATTAAAACGGTGTCTCTTTTTATATCATTATTTTAATCAAACGATTTTTAAGTTTACGTGACTATGTAGTGACAGCGTAAGAATAATATCTTTTGCGAAATATTGTACCGTGATTGAAGTAAGAGGCAATATAGAGAAACAAACTGGATGATTGGCCGTAGCTTCAACTTAACAAAAACTAAAAAATTGCGGTGGTAACGATAGAAAATTTAAGGGACAAGGGTGATAAACTTATGAAGAAATCTTGCGAGAGGATTATGTTCAGCTATGGACTTTAATGACTGTGTGATAGAAATGAACAAATTATGAATATTTTTTTAATATAATAAGTATGAAATACGAGCACACATTCAACCCGAAGGTATGTAGATGCTGTAGTCCCTATATCTATCCTCAAGTAACAATCAAAATGCAGATGCGTTGTCACACCTCAAGACTAAAATAGAATTGACCGGTAAAGAGAGTCTTCCTTTCTCTATACTCACTATACGAAACACAGCAGCATTAAGCTGCTATTTCACGCTGGCATTTTGTGAGAGCGTGGTTCTTTTTCGATCTAGCCGATTTATTTTCTACAACGCTAATATAGTTACTGTATGACTCTGAAATTTTTGTTACTTTAATTTCATGTCGTCCTATTTTCGTAAACAAAGAGCACTGGAACGAAACAATGACGCTTTCTCATAACGTCTCGCAATCGCAATAAAAAGATAAGATCATTGTTCTTTTCACGAAAATTTCGACGTTTTATTTTTATTTTTAAAGTAACGAAAAAGTTATAATATAAATTAAATTAAAAATTTCCAAACCCACCTAAATAAAAATAATCTTCAAACGACCGGAAAGATTTTCTTGAATCATAGCTAAAAACACTCACGATCAAGTCACAATTCAAACAAAAAGAAACTAAATCTAAGTCTGTTCATCCGTGTGGGATTTTCGATACCGCAGATACCCAGATACACACGTTGAACATATAACACACCTGTTTTTGCTTCGCGGTTTGTGCTACGTCGCGTAGTTACAAGGTACGGCTCCGTGGTAAGCCTAGGGATCCCTGTATTTTACCACTCTTAAACCTATATCTGTCACTAAACAGCAGTCGTTCGTTAATTTTCAGGTTCGAACGGTAAGCCTTAGGCTAAGAACTCATGTTACATGGTAGAGCCATGCTGAAGTTACATTATTATGTTTGTATGTTGGGGTACGCACACGAGGTGAATAATTTATTTATTCTTTACATGATAAGGTGCCGTGTAGTGGCGGTTGAAAATATCCACTAGCCCATAAGTATATACCCGCGGATGTTGTAAGAGGTGACAGAGGGAGACAGGCAGGAGATGGGCAGCAGCATCTTCCTGATAACAACAATTACACAATAAAAAATTACGGCTGCCATCCCACTCGCCAAGTGTGGCAACTGTGGCAAACACTACGAGCAACAAAAAATGGCCCCCATTCCCCGACGGCCGCGCTATTCCTGACTACGGTGGCGACTATGGTAACGTGGGGCACGGTTTGATAAGAATCTCCGGTGGAGGTTTGGCTGCCACCTAAGATGACTCGACCTGGCAACATATAACGCACGCTCACTGAGAACAGATGCGAAGAAGAAGAAGAGAAGAAGTTGTGCTGGGATATTATAGGATTATCTAAGGCCCAAAGAGAGGGGAGGAGATGGTAATCCTAGAATCCGGCAACTTGTTTCGTTAACAACGTTGTAAAGATTGGGAGTGTATCGAAAAGTGTTACGTGCCTTATAATTAAATTCATCAAATGGTATCGGCTGAATGTCATACAGGTTTAGTCACCAACCTCGGCACATCCCGATGAGGAGGTGGAGGAAATAAAATGAAATGGCCGACTTTATGGCGAAAAAGAGACTCTTTATGATGATCTATTCTTTCCAAAAGCGGCTTAAAAGAAAGTGGATATGGTCGGAGCACGAAGGTTTGACAAAAAATGAAATTGACTTCATTGTGACGACCAGACGACAACTGTTCACTGATTTCTCAGTGATCGCAAGGGTGAAAATTCGCAATGATCACCAAATTTTTAGAGGTACACTGAACCTAAACGTAGAGTTGGAGAGGTCACGTATAATGAAGTTAACTTTTCGTGCCCCTTGTGCTCTAATCAATACACCGAAAACTTTCAACTCGAGTTACAAAATCGTTTTCAGTGCCGCCTAGAAGACTGCAATGAAGTGGACAATATGAATGACAAGCTTGTAGAAAATGTCCGTGGGTTTGAAGCTAAATTCTGTAAGACCCGTCGCAGAAGAACACAAAAACACTCCGATCACACTCTTAATGCCATGGCTGTTAGACCGGAGATTAAGTTGCAAACTTCAGCAGATTTGACAGTATACAGGCAACTGAACAGATAGATCTCCAAACGCATAAAGCGAGACTTATAACTTGGTTTGAATTTGTTATGACTATATATATATACTTGGTTATAACATACAGCTCGTTTTGAAGAAGCGGTCGAACTAAATCCAGACAACAAAGGCTTTGCCTCAGATATGTCTGCCAGAAAGAGCCAACCGTCAAAATTGAAGATCAAATGTGGTAGCATCGTTTCCAGAACACCTGAGATTTTGAGTGAGATTGAGAGGTTCAATGGATCTGACGCAAGTATGAGTAACGATCCAATAGATGTAAGTCTAATCCCGGACATTAATTTGAGCGAGATTAGAATGGCTCTCCAGCCCCTTAAAAACGGCCAGGCCTAGAAGAGGATAGAATTACAGCGGAACTTTTGAAATCGGATGGAAAACCGGTACTTGAAGTCCTTCAGAAGCTCTTCAATACCGTCCTCCGTGGTGGCACTACTCTTCTCATAAATCAAAAGAAAAAATTAAAAAAAAAATACGAAATTTAAGGAGCACAAATAAAAATGAAGTTATTTTAAAGTTCCGTCTTGATATTCTCTTTCAGTTTAATAGGTGCCCATCTCATCACTCAAATTTTTCTTGTAATGCTCATGAATTGCAGTGAAAATGAGGACTCTTTTGTTTCTCTTTTCTTATAGTATAGTCAACTTTTGTATTGCAATTTTACTCTTGTAGAAGGAAACTTGCGAGCTGATTTAATTATTTTTTTGATTAACCATTGAATATTATAAATTCCCATATGTGTAAGCGAAAGTTAGCTAATCCTGAAATTGTACGTTTCATTTTTCATTCGATTTATTTCTTCCTACACCGTAATGTAAAAGTAGCAGCTAAAAAAAGAAAAGGGCAAAATCCACCATGATAATTTAATTTGGATTGCAATCTTCAATAAGTCAAGGATATACTCCAACTATAAACTTTTCAGTTTTCTGATTGCCATGTTTCCTCGTAATATGTCTATCAGAAAAATCTAGAGAGGTAAAAATGTACAGATATTTCTCTATGTATAAAGTGAATGTGTCAAACGAGCACACAGTTCAGGTTATTCAGTTTACAAGGAAACTAGATCTTGTAACATAACGGTTACATCTATCTTTGATAAAGAACAAAAATTCTGATTTCTAGTTGCCTCTGAAGGCTAAGATCGGACTGTAAAAGTGTAGCTCTTTATGATTGTTAAAGCTCAAGCCTACGAGTTAAAAGACATTGATTCTGATTTTTCATTAAAAAACTACTGCACAAAAAAGGTAGTAAGTAGGCTCAAGCTTTACAATTAAATTTCATTATATGCGAGTTAACTAAGATCTATACTTTACTTAAATTTTAATTGTTGATTAGTCACGTCGAAAAAATATTACGCAAACACGCTGTTAGCTGGCAGATGCTGGGGCAATATGAAAGACTCTTTCTTACTCAAAACCACTCCAGAAACCGAATGAGTGTCCGGGCTCAGCAGTGAAACACTATTAGCTTTCTTCTTACTTACACCAAAATACACAAAATATTTCAGGTGTTAGGAACTGTTACTATTATTTCTGAATTTGGAAAAATACTTAAAACACTCATAGTTATAATTTAAATAATACATTTTACCTATTTTACAAAGAAATAAAGGAGTAAAATTACAAAAAAAGAGGGTCATATTTTATAGATTGAAAACCTATTAATTTTCGCGTATCTGTGATCTTGGATTCACTAAACAAAAGATATTCCTGATTTATCATACGTTGTCGGCCCATTACTGCTTTCATCACCTGTAAGATTTATCTGTAAGATAATAATATTTGTTTAAGGATCGATGTATATATTTAATGTAAGAATACTTATGAATTTTTTATCGTAATCTACATTGAACGAAAAATATATAGTATGGAAATATGTTATGGATTTTTGGAAAAGTTTTTGCAGATTTAATGAAAATTATAAACTCTTAAACAGATATTATATTGCATTTCTGCAGAACAACACAATGGCCTAAGATCGGGCTAAATGGCACGCTTCGGAAGTGGCCTATGTCCAGCTTTAGACTACCGCAATCTAATGATGATGATAGTATCAATTGAAGAAAACATTTATCTCATATATTATATATATATTTATAAATACATTTGGGAAAACTGATTTTTATACACCATTGCAATCAAAATGTTCCCCCTCGTTGAATGACCTGGTTCTAGTAGCCCTACAATTAAGGGTCCATGCACACGTATCACGTCACCATCAATTCACTGATTACTTTAAAGAAATGAATAGACTTTAAAAATTATTAGTATACTATTACTTGGTACTTGCATAAAACGTATTTTACAACTTTATGAAGTACATTCTGAAGGAGAATATAGTTTTAAATCTTATATTGCAAGTCAGATTTCCTTAAAAATCTGACAGCTGAGAACCATTTATGTGCGAACAAGTGAAACGTTTTCTACCCAGCTGTGCCACTACAGCTAAGATTTGAATGGAATAAGATTTATTCATAGTTTTAATCTTCTCTTCGTCTTATATAGTAAAAAAATGACTAATAGTAAATAAATATATAAAATAAATCTTAATTTTAAAAACTATGATGATAATATAAAATATATCTGTCAAGTGTGATTTGCGCTCAGATCTTGTGTATTTATTATAGTTTGTAAAAATGTACGAATTTGTTGTTCGTATGAACGACTTGCGCATAATTTTAAAAATGAGACGCTACTTTGCAGAATTCCATTATATTAAAGATGCTTAAAAGTAATTAACTAAAGTCCTCGTAATAACTTTTCAAACGAGATAAAACACATCACCTTATTTTATTACGCAGATCTTATGAATTAATTTGCATCACCTTTTAATTTTCAGTATTCGCATTATGATGTTGCTATGCATTTTGTGGCGTAGTTACATTCCAAAAATATTTTAAGTTTACTCATCATACAATGCACCAACGTAATAGAAAACTACGACTGTGATAATAACAGTAGGTTTATAAATTTACGTGACCAGAATATTTAATATTTATCTTTCTACAGAAAATCAGCTTAGGCCGTTTGTTATTATTAATTTTATAGCGTGACCCTGTAAGCTGACTTTCAGTTTATTCAGGAACTGAATTGTTTTAACTAACTGCAGGTATGCCTCCTCCAGGATATTCTTCAAAAGTTTGACCAACTAGATTTTCTCACAAAATTCTCACGGCAAATCAATAGGAGTTTTGGATTTTTAGGGAGTACGCAAAAGTGACCAAAAGTATGGCGGGGCGAATGATCAAGTGAACAAAACGTGGCACAACAAATAAAACAGCTCATAAAAATAAGGATGGGCACTTACCTGGGGAAACGGCGAGCGGCCTCTCTCCGTCTATACCGTCGCTACGGCAGATATTCCATCCTCCAACGCTTCCAAAATGACTGCACAAGCTTGGCCAATAAGGTATGACGTGAATGAACATGGAGTTAATCATCGTCTATATCTACGAGTATAGAGGATAGGTACTTCAAAGGCGTAAGATTTGAAAAATGTGCCGTGATTAAAGCTTTTGCGTAAAGGGCCTTAAGTTGCATTTACTGCCATTTTGCAGTAGAATAATTAATATCAAACCAAAGGAGCTAATCGCTTAGCGGTGGAGAACTGTAAATTAAACGGCGTATTTATTACGTACGAGTAGATAACTGTTACCCGGCGCTGAATCTATACCAAACAACAATAAATTAGGTAATGCTTAGCAAATAACACGTTACTGTCCCACGAAATAGTATTAAAATACTTTAATGCAAGTAAACTTCGTATTCGGTTATTTACACAACGAGATGCATAAAATTCCCAGAGGAAGCGTGGTCAATTGCACGTTGCAGGTAATAAATATCCAAACAAAATAGACGATCTATGCGAAAACAAGTTGAATGTAAAGGTGATCGATATAATACGACCGCGGGAGAATGCAGATGGCGGTTATTTGTAGCATGCGTTAATCAAATCAAGTATTTATGCGGGAATATACTAGTACATAAATTCACTAGCTGTTACCCGCGGCTTCGCCCGCATGGTCACTGGGAAATGAACTATCTATTGTTTTTTGAATTGAAAGAAAACTGAGTTTTATATATTTGTCAGAGATGCAGCCATTAAAAGGAAACTGAGCAAAATTGATTCGTCAGCCAATTAAAATGTTTTGAAACTCAGCGTATAGGAAAGAATGAAAATAGTCTGTTTATTCCAAATGGAAATGGAATATTTTTTTAATTAAAGGGAGCATAATTATCCGTCAGGGATGCAGACTTTTGAAAAGAAACTGAGCTAAATTGATTCGTCAGAGATGCAGTTTTCTGAATTGAAAGGAAACTAAGCCAAATAAAAGATCCGTCTGAGATGCAGCCTTTGGAGTTGAAAGGAAACTGAGCTTAATAGGTCCGTCAGAGGTGCAGCATTTGGGATTGAAAAGAAAGTGAGCTAAATAGGAAACTTTGAATTGAAAGGGAAGATCTGTGAGAATTCTGATTAATTGATTGTGGGAATTTGGAAAAAAAAAAAACTAACTGAACACTATTTTAAGACGCTACTGTACACAATGTTATATGTTTTCCCATTCGGGAAAAGAATGTGGAGATTCTGGGCATTGACACACGCGAACATGCTACATACAGCTGACCATGAGAGCAGCACGGTTTTTCTACGTTGACCCCCGCTACCTGTAACGTTTGCCCTTGCGCTTTATTAATTTTCATTGCAAAACTGAGCTTAAAATAGGGAACTGCAACCTTTTGAATTGATAAGAAAGATCTGTGGGAATTATAGGGATCCGTGGTATAATAACATTTTCACCTTTTCCTACGCCTGTCAAAATTGTAGCACCGATTATGTACCGTCCAAGATGTGTCACACGCAGCCTTGTCCCGTTACATAACCGAGGAGCATCTAAATTTCGCATTAGCACTGACTGGGCGCAATAGACTGGGACGCCTAATTTTAATTGAAGCTTATGTGAGGGCACACCTGACAACTCTAGAGAATTTAGAAACTCTGCGGGATATGAAGTGCTCTATTCTGTGTCCATAACTGTATCTACTGACAAATACTCTGTTATTTCTCCTTTTTTTTTCCGGAGGAAAATATTAATGACCTTTCCTTACTAAGGGAGTGAGACTTTTACTGACTAAAAACCATCCGTTTCCTTCAGTGCCCTTACGTTCCGGAGCCGCGGTATCTCTTTCAACAGCCCGCAAGTTATTTCTCCTGCTATTTTGCTTAATATAACTGAATTTATTTTGTTAACGCTCTCATTTTTGGTGCAAGAATCGCTCTTTCACATAACCATTTGTCTTCATGCACGTTGTTCCTTAAATCTGAATAAACGCTCGCAATTAATTCGGAATGACTCTGTACTAAATTACAAAAATCTCTCGACAATTTGACGCAGCCCTCAGCATCCGTTTCCAACCGCCCATCGCCGATTTTAATAGTGTGTCAGCATAGTTTTCAGAATTGATATCATTATACAAATGCAGTCTCATATTCGTAGTTAAACTGAATTTTGTCACCTTGTTCCATAAAATAGACGACTTGAGGCATGATTCAATTTCATCTGCAGGTGTGCCCTTTTGCATGACAGGTAAAGTTTGGCGAAAGTCACCAGCCAGTAAAACCACCATTCCTCACCATAGGTATTGCTGCGCAAATCCTGGAGCGTTCGATTTATTGCTTCTACAGCTTTTTTATGCGACATTGTGCTTTAGTCCCAAACTAAAAGTTTGCATTGTCGTAGCATTATACCTCGTGACTATTTTTGCTAAAGTTCTAGATCGGCGATTCTTCCTGCACTAGATTTAGAGGGAGTATTAAAACAGAATGTGCAGTGCGGCCCCCACTTAGCAGCGTGGCGGCTATACCGGAAGAAGCTACGCCTACAGCAATGTTTTTATCTTTCGTACTTGCGCTAATAATATATTTAACAAAAATGTCTACCCAGTTCCTCCAGGGGCATCTAAAAAGAAAAGTGCACCATTTCCAGATTCAATTTGTCCTAATACTCTGTCAAAAACTCGTTTTTGTTCGGGAAGCAAGCAGGGTACAAATTCGGCTACTTGCTGCTGTAAAGCTGGTATATCGTAGTTTATTTCACGTATAATTTCATCACTTAGTTCATTTTCGGTTGTTCGCTGAGGGTCTATCATTCCAAAGTCGTTTAATTTTTTGCCTAACATTGCCATTACTTTATCTTAAATTTTTCCAAGTGCTTCATTATAAATGTAAATATCGCAAAATATCTTCTACCATGTACTCTTTATATTTGTCCCACAATTCATGTGCATTAGATAGCCCGCAAGATGATATGAGAGTTGCATAAAGATCTCTAATTTTGGCTGGTGACTGGCACTGCACAGCTTCCTCCGTTATTATCGTTTTCTAAAAGATGCAGAGCTTCACTTGCTTCTCTATAAGTTGCGCATTCCTGACCGTTGACAGTTTTAAGGTCTTTATATCCTGTAGGACCCCGAACATGGTGCAGCAGCAATCGTAAACAGAAACATTCAAAATTAGTTACATGGACAGTATACACGACCAAGGGCATCTGATGATTTTACACCGGGCCAATTTGCAACAGGCGCGCCTTGAATACGGCGTTTCCACTCCTTCTTAGTATGTTTTTTAAGTATAATAGCGGGGGACTTCAGAATATAACGTTTTTTCAAAGGGGTCGGTTTGACAAAGTTGAAAGAAGTTTGTTAGTGTAGTTTTTAGCGGTGATGCAATTCTTTCTTGGTAATTTCTTTCGGTGATATATACACGCTCTCCATTTTCTAAGTGCACAGCAAGGTAAGTAACTGTGGGTGCCTTTCGTGTAAAGGGAAGCAAAGGAGACGCCACGCTGCCTCGTTACTGCTGACATGACGCCCTGCTTGAAATGTCTGTACTTCATTAACGGGATATGCCTCACCTTCACCCCTAAGATTAAATATTGCTTGGTCGCTTCCTTTATTTATGTACTTAAAGATATACTTGATTGCGTGGACAGAGCTACATGCTTTACATTAATGTGGGCATTAAACATTTTGCATAGAATAGGCGAATACGGGACAATCTAGCTGTTATCTAAGGTTTCGAACGCTCCAGAGCGAGATTTGATTGTAACTTTTCTGCCACCATCTTCGGGAGCTCTGCGTCTGTATGAAGGGTAGCCATTGTCATTGTGCACTGTTTCTTTTAATAGCTGTTTAGGGAATTTCTTTGTACATTTTCCTTCTTTCATACATGGCGATATTGAATTTCGTGCTCCACATGGACCGTGAATCATATTTCGGACGATGGTATCATACAATTCTTTATCTTGCTCAGGATCCGGAAACTCGGCGCTTATTATGTTGTCTATTTAGCTGGGCCGCAACTTCTCTTTAAGCCATATTAGAATGTGGGCATGCGGTAATCCTCTTTTTGCCATTCAATTGCATACATGAAGCACTGCACCTCTCCGAAAATTTTCCCTTTGTTACATACATTAATTTTTGTACTTTTAATCTAAATACTCTAGCAACTAAATCGTGTCTGTCAGTACTTTTTTGGACCGGCATTAGCTCCTTGGTTATTTCTTTCCATGTGTGATTGCAAGTAAAAGTAACAAAAACATCAGGTCTTCCGTAAGTTCGTACATAGGCGAATGCGTCTTGTGTGTACTCATGTAGGTAGCGGGGACTGTTAACGAATGATGAGGGCAGAAATACCATATTTCCTAAATCTCTGTGGTTTACATTGGCGTCGCTAGAAACTGCATCTTGCAAATGTATATAATTCTCAACGCGCAGCTTTTTTTGATTTAAAGATATATAACGGAGACGTTCACTTTCTACCTTCATATACATGTCTACCAAAAATTTATGAAATAATTGTCTACACCGGGCTAAAAGGTTAAAATCATTTTCTTGCAACATCATATGATACGCATAAAAATCCATACATGATACTTTTTTGTTCGGAGTAGGCTCCTTTGTGACCGGGTTAATGAGTGGAATCTGAAAATGATAACTCTCTTGTCCTTTGCAATAAATCAATGGGTATTGCAGAGCGTCATAAAACTTGTGTGTATCGGCTATCCGTTGCAACGTATCATCACGTGCTCGCAAGACAATGTCTCGTGAAGAAAATTGATCACCACTAATTACGGCTGCTATTTCGTTTATCAAAGGTGCATTGTAGCGCCTTTCATGCTCTCCTTGAGGGGTCCGATCTGCGTTAATGACGACTTTATAATCCTCTTCGGGTAGGTTTTCTAAAGCAGTTTTAAATGTTTTGACAAAAATGTTTTTCATGCAAGAATCTTTGAATTTTGAACACTGTGTCTCTCTCAACTCCTTGGATAAATTGGCAGCGACGGTCTACCTCAATTTCTTCGTCACCCATAAAATATACTTCTAAAAATTTATGCTGTTCGTTTTTAGCTGGAAAAAGTGAACCTATTCTATTATTGCGCGAATATGAGTTACACCGACAGAGCTAAAAAAATCTAGAAGTCGACACTCAAACTCTCGGCCCCTTGCGCGTGTTTACTTGAATATTCTGGATGTTTCGGTGCTAATTTTTATTTATAGGCGCTGCAAGATGCGAACGGGGAAGTATTCGCGAAGCTTCGGAGCGAAATAAAGTGAATCAGTGTGATTATTTATTAGTATATTAAATTTTAATTAGTGTAAAGTGAATTAAAGTGTTAATTTTGGTAATTCAATCGGCAGTTTTTATTGTCACGAACCTCAAGCTCGTAACACTATGATAAATTTGCCCTTGCACCGTAAATGTAGGCGAAAATCCCGGCATTATTATTTCCCGGTCAACTCCGAAGGACGTCATTTGAAAACATAAGTTATATTTCCGGATCCTGTTTAAAAAGCGCCGTGACTCATTAGCATCATATAAAAAGAGAGTTTTTAAAGGTTCTTCTAGTTCTCCAAGTAACGGAAGAGACACTTTTCCACCTCATTAACCTGTGAGGTCCAAGAAATCCTGGAGTCAAGATACAACCCCTGGTTTTTAACCTTGTTACTGTAAGGGATTAGAGTGCAGTCTAGTATAATAGGTTACCCGGTAGGGAAGACCAGTCAATTTTACCAATTAATCTAGAACTACCGATGACAATGACCTGAGTTTTCTGAGGATTAATCGTTACACCATAACAATTACTCCAATTCGAAATACAAGTCAGATCAGCGTCAATAGTGTCAACTGCTTTAGATAGATCTTCAAGAGAGGACTGAGTATAGATTTGGAGATCATCAGCATACAAGTGGTAGGAAGAGGACAAATTATGACTTATACAGTTAATGAAAATTGCAAAAAGGAGAGGAGACGGCACGACACCTTGTGGTACACCAGCAGCTGTAGTAGTCCAGGTGGATAAAACCTCTTTCACTTGAATTCGCTGTCGGCGACCGAACAAGTAACTTCGAAACCAGTCAACTACAGTTGGAGATATGTTGAGAGAGCGCAGGATGCTTAACAAGATATCAAAATCTACTGTATTAAATGCATTACTAAAATCAAGCAATCAAGTGAGAATGGTAAGCTTTTGTTTCTCCATACCATACTGAATATCATCAGTGATTTGTAAAAGTGCAGTAGTCGTACTATGGCCAGGTCGGAAACCGGATTGGGATTTAAAAGATTGTGTTTTATGAGATAGGTGCTTAATTAATTGTGCACAAGACGTTCTAGAACTTTTCAAAAAAAAGGCAAAATAGAGATAGGTCTATAATCAGAAAAACTAGAGGGATTTGATTTTTTCGGAAGAGGAACTACAAATGCGTCTTTCCAAGCTGAAGGGAAAAAAGCAGAATTATGTGAATTATTCAGGATAGAAGTGATTATAGGTAAAAGGAGATCAATGAAAGTGATGACAATTTTCCGACTAATGCAGTCACTACCAACCGAATTTGAGTGGATGGACATTATGGCTCTCTTAACATCACAACTGTTAAATTGGCTAAAATTAAAAGCAGAGGTGTCCGGAGTGGGAGCTTTTGAAAGAGAATCCAAAGTATTATGTTTTGCTTTATCGTTAATGCAAGACGAAGATGAGAAATGCAAATTAAGTTGATTGAGATCAAAGTTATGGTGTCTGAGACTTTGTCGTAATTTCCCAACTCCTAAAGACTTAAGAAATTTCCAAACCCTAGCAGAGTCCGGATCTTGTACAGATTCGTGGATATGACGTCGTTGTGCTTTTCTACACAGATTGTTGCAACGATTCCGTACTAATCTATACTTCTCTCTATTCAAATCACTAGGAACTGACTTGTATTTAGCTTTGGCACAATTTTTAATGTGGATGATTTTTTTTATATCATCGGTCAGCCAAGGAGAGGGAGGATGCTTTACACGCACTGGACGAACAGGAGCATGGACGTCGTATAGCTGAATTAACAGAGAGTTAAACAAAGCAACCTGTTCATCAACAGTAGACGCATTGACGACTACACTCCAATCAATCTTTACAGCGTCATTTAAAAGCTGCTCCAAATCCAAGTCACTAAAGTTAGGCTGAAGAAGTATCCTTGACTTAGCTTTAGGGGGATGGATTTTGTATGACAAGTATAAAAGGTCGTGATAGTGTAAAGAATCAGCAGCATGTTGCCCAAATTTAAGAACATGGTCAGGTGAAGACACAAACATTATGTCGAGAGGAGAAGGAGCACAGTTCGGGAAAAAGTGTGTGGCAGAAGTAGGAAGAAGTTTTATTGATCTAGCGTTGTTTTTTAAAAGAAAAGTATTAAAATCACCCATAATAATACTGTGACCATAGATAGATGTAAGATTGTCAAGAATATTTTCTAACGTGGTGAAGTAGTCGACAGTGAGAGAGTACTACTGTAAAAGACTCTGAGAAGTAATGTTGTATGACCAAGAAGAACTTCGATAAAGAGAAATTCAGCTTCGATACCAGTCTGCGAACTATATGAAACTTGAATTACTGAAAAAAGTATATGAGAGCGCAGATAAAACCTGGAAGTGAGTAGGATGTTGATGGAAGACATGGTTTTAACCACGACTCCGAAACAAGGATAGCGTGTATGTTTTTGCTATTAAAACTTGACATGTCGGGGTAATGAGCAGGAATACTTTGAGCATTTATGTGAACAACGTTAAAGTTTTTGCTAAATTTAGAAAAAGTTGAATCTAACATAATATTTAAAGGTGCAATGCTTTCAAAGCTGTCAATACTGCTTAATCCATCAGAGGAAGAATCAAAGGCGAAGGAATTGGAACTCCGAACACTATCATCTGAAAAAATCATATTAAATTGTATCTGTTTACTAAATATATGTAAAACTAGTAAGTAAATATGTATAAAATAAATAATTCAAAAATATATAAGTCATCAGTAAACTACCTGCCAGCATTATGAAAAGAAATGTATAATTCACTTAACAAGTGAAGAAACAAAAGTAAAAAAAGAAGACACAAAAGTTAGAGATGTTAATGTCAGATGAGTCAAAATGTCAAAAGTGACAGTACGTTAACTAGCAATTATCTAACTTACAATATACTTTTATCCCTAATACTAAACATTCCAAAGAAAGATTACAATAACAATTACCAACATACAAGAAAAATTATAACACTAAATAATAAACATTCCAAAGTCTAATCTACGATTAACAAGGAAAAGTAATGAAGATATGATGATAAAAATAAAACTAAAATATGAAGTCCAGATAAATGTTATAGCAGAATTACAAGAATTAATAAAATTATAAAATAAAATAATTTAAGAAAAAGTTAATTTTTTACCGGCCCTCTTAGAACGCTGTGGTGCACCTTTATCTTCGGGGGCCTTATTTGCCTCAACCACAATAGTATAAACGGGTGAAGCAGAAGTTGACCCGTTGCATAATGCGTCAAGCTCAGACAATGTCTCAAGTTGGTGCCTTGTGCCATGTGGAGTAAAAAAAAATATTGATAACTCCATCCCTGGTCCAACATTTGGTGATGCCATACCTTCGCATAGCTTCTAGAAAAACACTGTGGCGCCTCCTTATTAGAAACTCAGACTGGGTTATACCTGTGCCTGCAACAAGAAGCACGGGCAACTAACTTTGTCAATGCTTTTTGTTGCTGCCGGTCCCAAGCCCGGAAAAGAGGAGGGAACGGTTCCGCCGGAGAGAGTGGGTTTATCCGGTTGACTAACACACCCACCTGCGCTAGAACCCGCGCAGTTGAGCGCCGTTTGCGGGGATGAAGGAGTCCTGGAGGGTTGAGCCGATCTTCACTGGAGTATATAGTGTCGAGAGGAGTGTCAACACGCCCTCTTTGGTCCGGATTTCAAGCTAAACGGTGGCCTTATCTGCTAGCCACACATAAGGAAATGACCAAGCGTCCCGTCAGAGGGTCGCAGGCGAGGGATGTGGGGGCTGCCTAGTCTCCCTGAAAAGGGCTAGGTGGTGGTAAAGGCCATGCTGACGGGGCAAGTGAAAGTCAACTCGGGCAGTGGGGATGGGCCTTTTTCAGCCCTATCTGCCAGCTGGATCGAGCTCCCGATGTCGCGCTGTGAGCCAACTCTGCGTGCCTATATTCCCCCCGGTAATCCTAACGCCTGAAATTCTTTTAATAAAGTAGGGCGTTCCCAAAGGTGCGGGCTCCATGGAGGGTGGGAAGCCGGGGGGGACGAATTTTTACACATGTCAAAACTATGGACAACACAAGGACCATTAGTAGAGAAGGAGAACTGTCAGAGGTGTTTACCTTAGACACTGATAAACCAGAAGGAACTGCCGTTAAACCGGCCGTTCCACTGATTGTAACACCCAGCGTAGGTGGCCCCACCAAGGGGGCAATTTCCGCGCTGGATGTCTCTAAATCCAGTTCCAAATCCAAGGAGCTGGACGATAAAAATGGGCAAGGGGCCGCGAGTAACAAAACTCCTGCGGAGCCCCAAAGGACGGAAGGCCCTTTCTCCGCTGTCTGGCAAGTGGTAAGCCGTAAGGGGAAGCACAAAGCACTCAAAATGGTGACTTGCCGACCCGACGCACCATCAGGTGGGTCTATCCCAGCAGGCAGTAGCGCGAAGGTCAAAAAGAAGATAAGAAGCAGCGAGAAAAAGGCCGCAGAGAAAGAGCCGCGCTCGCTGCTTCCAAGAGCAAGACTCAGGGAGCTGGGCAAGCTACTGCTACTGCGGTGCTTGGGGCTGGAACCAGTAGTCGTGCTGAAACTGGGCAGGATGAAAATCCAGCCCGAGCAGTAGGCACGGCCGCCGGAACCAGCTCTAAGAAATCCGCCAGGAACCAGAGAGCAGCCAAGCGTCCTGGAAAGAAGGAAAGAGCAGCCAAAAGATTGCTGGAAGAGTCCACCTCGCCGAGAGGAGAGCACAAAAAAATGCGACTTGAACAGCAAACAAAGGCTGCAAGAACAAGGTACGCTTCTGCGGCTAAAGCAGATTTGGGTGTGGCCTTAACGTGTGCGCGTTCAGGTCACATAACAAAGGAGATAGCTGATGACATCCTCGTGGCCATACAGAGGAAGATGATCAGCAAGGCCTGGAGTAACCAGGACCCCGATGCGTCGGGCCCGGTTTTTAGAGGCAAACCCGTTTACACGGAGGGTGTCCTAAAGCTGTGGTGCGATGACCAGAAGTCTCGGGACCGGTTGAAGGGGAATATTAATACCCTGGACCTCAAATCCAACACCTCGCTGACTATTAAGAAACAGTCAGAGATACCACAAAGAATCAAATGTGGTATCCTTATCCCTGATGCCCAAGGTGCCTGGAAGGACTCACGCAACATTGGTCGTGTGCTTGCGTACCAAAACCGCTGGTTAAATCAACTGGTTCAAATCACATCAATCAAGGACTGGCTTCTACTCAAAGCGGACAAACAGACGGACTTGTGGTTCCTCGTTGTTTCGGTGCCGGAGGATCATATCTCGACCGTGATGAAAGCCGGGCGCCGTCTCGCATGTATATGTGGGGCGGTATACGTTAAATTCCAGGGTCGTGGAGGAAAATTCGTTGATTCCCCACCTAGCAAAGAGGCAGAAAAGAACCCGGAAGTCATGGATACCGTGGCCATGGTTGCCGGAACATCGAAATCACTGGATGTCAAATCCACTGAAAAAACTGCCTGCACAACCGAGCCGAAACCCCCAGTGGGAACTGGGCTCAGCGGCAGCTCACTGAGCGACGAAGAGGACTGCATCTTGCCGTCTAATTCCAACTCGGTGGCTGACGATGAAACCCGGGATCTGCTGGCAGGCTTATTTTAGGCAGGGACGGGGATGACGCGATCGATGATGGCGTGCCCTTCGTCCGAACCTAGCCTAGTGCCGGCCAACCACCACCATAGTGAGACAGCGTCGGCTCAATTACGCAAGTGGTTGGAAGCACAAAGGACGGCCATAGCCCTAATCCAAGAGCCATGGGTTGGAGCCGGTAAAATTAAAGGCCGAAACAATCTAAGAGGTAAGTTATTCTACAAATCTGAGCACGACAAGCCTAGAGCGTGTATTTATACTACTAAAGATATCTGTGCAAAACCACTAACAGATTTCTGTTCCAGAGACATGTATGCCGTAGCATTACAAAACACACAGGAGGAAAGGTTAGTCGTGGCCTCGGTCTACATGCCTGAGGAAGACACCCCTCCCCCTCACGACCTCGTCAAGCTGGTGAATTTCTGTGAGAGGGCCGGACTAGAGGTTGTGATCGGGACGGACTCCAACGCGCATCATCCCCTTTGGGGAATGGAAAAACTTAATGAACGAGGTAAGGTTTTAGTTGAATATTTATTAAGCACTAACCTAACCATATTAAACATTGGTTCTGAACCAACCTTCATAAATAAACGCTGTCGCACAATAATCGACCTCACACTTGCAACAGAAGGAGCAGCTAAGCTAATAACGGGATGGCATATGTCGAAAGAGGCCTCATGCTCAGACCACAGATGGATCTGCTGGGTACTACAGGTCGATATTCCCGCTATACCACCATGGAGAAATACCCGCACGGACCGATAAAACAAAATACCTCAATAGGCTGACGTCTTACAATACAATACAATACAATACAATATATTTATTTGCATTCCATAATGTAGAAATTAATAATATTCAATTTTCACAATATGGACCGGTACCGTCGGGTATAGCAAATTAGAACAGAGGAGGACGCAAAAATGTTTTATTATTCATTATAATTATATTATTCATTATATTTAAATTATTCCTTATTATTATACTATCATTATTCGTGTTATTCATTCATTTATTTATAGTTTTCATTATCATTATTACATTTGTCATTCAGGTATTCATATAAAGTATAATAACATTTATTGATTAGAAACACTTTTAATTGTCTTATAAAAATATGATCATTTGTTTCGTTTTTTAATGAGTTTGGTAGTTTATTATAGACAGTTATTGACATTATGTAAGGGCCTGAGGAAAAGAGCTTCATTTTAGAAGTTGGTAGCAATAATCTATTTCCGTGTCTTAAACTATAAACCGTATTTTTAGTTTCTCTTTTTACGTAGAAATTAGGGTATTTTCGCACAAATTTGCATAATTCCAATATATAAATACAAATTAGGGTAAGAAGTTTAAGTTTTTTAAAATGAGGACGGCAACTTGCAGTTCTTTCTATGTTACACATAATGCGAATTAGTTTTTTCTGTAAGATGAAGATGGTGGTTGCATCTGTACTGTTACCCCACAGGATAATACCGTACCTTACCCACGTCTTCGCTCGCGGGTGTTGGGGGAACTAATACCATAGCAGAACAATCGCTCCTAGAAGAACAGGTAGCAGCTGTGACTAAAGCCATGATCGATAGCTACCATGAATCATGTCCAGTAATCACTCCACCTAAACATGCTGAGCAAAAGCAACAGTGATGGGGTAAAGAACTAGACAGGAAACGTAAGAAGGTAAGAAAAGCCCTAAATAGGTCAATGAATACCTCAAAAGATGAAGACTGGCTTCTATATAAGAAAGCTAAGTCTGAATACAAAAAATGTATCAGGTATCGACGCTCAACAGGGTGGCGCAAATTCTGTGGTAGCATAGAAACCTGTGAACAAGCAAATCGGATAAGGAAAATCCTAGCTAAACAGAACATGCCGGGATCTATCTCTTTAAAGACACCCGACGGAAGCTACTCAACATCGCCTGATGAAACCCAACGCATCCTAATTGATACTCACTTTCCAGGTTGCTGTGTAATTGAAAGGGTGAACCGGCATGAAGATGCACTGACACCAACAATAGAAGACTGGGAATTAGCACAAAGAGTGGTGACGATGGACAAAATCCATTGGGCCATTCATAGTTTCCAACCCTATAAGGCAGTAGGATCTGACGGCTTATTCCCGGCACTTCTACAGTGGGGGGGGGGGTAAAGTCCTAATAGTCAGACTTGTTGCCATAATGAGAGCATGTCTGGCTCTTAAATATGTTCCTTGGGGATGGAGGGAAGTGAAAGTCATGTTCACACCTAAACCAGGTAAGAACGACTATACAGACCCTAAATCCTACAGACCCATTAGCCTCACATCCTTTCTCCTAAAGACCATGGAGAGGATGTGTGAAAGGGAGTTGAGAGGGTCGGCGCTAATTAACTTACCGCTACACAAAAAACAACACGCCTATAGCTTAGGTAAATCAACAGAATCGGCACTTCACCAGGTAATAACAAAGTTTGAAGATTGAATAAAACTATTATTTACGGATTTTATCGCGTTTAATTACTTTAATTTATTTTTTATTATTATCTCGACGTTTCGGTTACTTTACAGCACCCATGGTCACGGGGAGCGGGGGACTGAGATGTTTGACGTCCCAATGTCGTTGTTAGCCCGGCTACCTTCAGTTTTTGAATATTAATTTTTGGTCCGATCTACGAAGAACGAGCTTACATTATCTTGAAGTCTTGCAGTGGTTTGTTTGGGTTTGGGTTTAATTTTGTTAATTATAGGATCCCAAGCAGATGGCAGCACCCAACCATCTTCTCTATTGAAATTAGGATGTTTTTTAATTTCAATAGCCTCACGTATCATCCTTGGTAGGAATCGGTGTTCTTTTGCGAGGACTTGTGGTTTATCAAATCTGCTGTAATGGTGGGGACGATCCTGAACATGTTCACAGACTGCAGACTTCCCGGAGCGTCGGTGCTTCACGTCAGCTATATGTTCTTTCACGCGGGTTTTTATGGACCTTTTTGTTTGACCTATGTAAGAGAGACCACATTCACAATCTAACTTGTACACTCCTGCATCTTGTAGAGGGATATTACACTTGACGGATGGTAAAAATTGACTAATCTTCTTCGGCGGCTTATAGTATGTTTTAATGGAAGCTCGCTTCAAGATGTAGCCCTAGCAACTATAGGGCCGGAACCAATAATACCAATCCCCTTTGGCTACGTTCGTTCACTGGTACGTAGATACTTTAATAATTTATACGCTCAGCTTTGGAAAAATTTAGTAGACTGTAGACAAGCTAGGGAGGCCCTACCTGAAATAAACAGTCGTCTAACCAAGGTTTTAACAAACATTTGTTTACCATGGGTGTTACTGACAGCCCCCTGTGCAGGGATTGCATGGGAGAGGAAGAAACGGCGGCTCACGTGTTGCTGACATGATGTCCAGAAGTCGCTTCATACAGGGCTAAACATCTCGGCACGCCGGGATCGCTCCCCGAAGTTGCTTGCAACATCAAGGGACTGCTGAGCTTCTTCGAGGAGATATCATGTCTCGAATAAGCATATTATTCCTGCCCACACGCAAAATACGCGCTTAGACGTGGAGTTGCGGAAAACAGCCCGTCGTAAACTAAACTAAACTAAACTAATACCTGTGCCCTTAAGTTTGATTTTGGAGTACCAAACCTTGTCTCGCATCACAGTATCAAAACATCTCATTCCCGTGGGAAAATAGAATATTTCCCACGGGAATGAGATGTTTTTCCGCGGAAAAAAGTAGCCTATGTCACTACAGCCACGGAACTATCCCCATACCAAAATTCATGCCATGCCGACGCTCTGTTGCGACGTGAAAGAAGGACAAACTTTTGCAACATATTCTATTTTCCCACAGGAATGAGATGTTTTTCCGCAGAAAAAAGTAATCTATGTTACTCTACAGCCACCGAACTATCACCATACAAAAAATCATGCCATGCGGACGCTCTGTTGCGACGTGAAAGAAGGACAAACAAACAAACAAACACACTTTCGCATTTATAATATTAGTATGAATATAAAATTTAAATACTAGTGTATTTTTATATTATTCCACATAAGTAAATAGACATCTACTGCGGGACGAACTAAATAAAATAGAAGTACCTATAATAGTGCAAGTGCTGGTACTAAATCGAAAGATAAAACTATGAGTATTGCCTACAGTACCCCCTGTGAGGCAAAGTAAAACTAAAATCTGCTTAGAAACGTAGTATTTCAATTTAGCAATTCCACTTGATTGGGCCATAGGTTGCGAGTCCAAATCCAGTTCGAAAGACCAAAAGTATGGGTGCGCGAAAATGACCAGTATGATTAAGTGGACTTTATTAGCGTGATTCAAAAGGAACCAAAACAAAATAGCGGACGTGGCACGTGGCAGACTTTGGACAATATACTTGATATGAAATTAATTTGATGCATTGGCTGATACGACGGAAGATGAGCTGCTGCGGATAAAGGCACAACAAATAAAACACCTCAATAAGGATGGGCACTTACCTGGGGCAAGCGGTGAGCCGTCTCTCTCTACATTCATGCGGGCACGATGATAATTGCGAACTGTTGTCAGTTGAGACGAAAATTGTATTGCACTGGTGATGTCGATGGCAGCGCGCGTCGTCTTGTAGCTTCCGCCCTAGTATACCTTAACTATCCCTTTATATGTCTACCATCCCTTTTCTACTTGGCGGAGTGCGCCTCCCATTGGAGGGCCAAAGATGTGTCTACTAGTATCTAGCTCCCCCCTACTAAGCAGACCCGTGCGGAGAAGGAACGGAAGCGAGAGGAATCATGCCAGCCAACTCAACAAACTAATACATCAACAAATATATATGAAATGCAAGGGTGTGCGTTGGCGCAACCAGAGATAAACAGGATAGAAAAACTTATCAGCTTTTCTATCCTATTTATCAGTTATTATTTATCAGGTTACAGTTATCAATATAATTTTAAGTAATTCTCAGTATATTTTGTACATAAATCATATATCTTATTTAAGTGCATTATAGTAATACAAGACTTACAAGGATTTTGCTTCCTCAAGAACACGTCAGTAGTATTGCTCTCCCTAATTTGAAAGACATCAACAGTCAAACTTTACGTGCGCTTGACATTCCTTTTATTTAGAATTCAACGTTGCCATTACGCGAGTGCCAAAGTTTTATCGCAAAGTAACACCAAAAGTACTTTAAGAATGTCTATATTCCTTAATATACCGTTTGTGTTATGTAAGAAAATCAAATAAAAAATACCCTGATAGAGTTTTAAACATTATGTGAAATATGTTGTGCTGCATATCTCATAAATTTTCAATCAGAACTAGGACAATCATTTGTCTAGCTAAGAAGTCTAAGTATTTCAAGTTCTATAATAAACTAACAAGAGAAAAGAAATGTGCCTAAAATAATTGCCAAGTGAAGCTAACGATCATGTAGTGGCTTTGTAAGAAAATTTACCAAACAAATAGTTTAGTTTAATTCAGTTTACGTCGGGCTGTTTTCCGCAACTCCACGTCTTAGCGCCTATTTTGCGTGTGGGCAGGAATAATGTGATTATTCGAGCCATGAAATCTCCCTGAAGAAGTTCATCAGTCTTTCGAGGTTGCAAGAAAATTCGGGGAGCGATCCCGGCGTACCGAGATGTTTAGTCCCGCTGCAGCGACCTCCAGACATGTCAGAAACACGTGAGCTGCCATTTCTTCCTCCCACATACATGCCCTGCATAGGGGATTATCCGTAATACCTATGGTAAACAAATGTTTGTTAACGGAGCCATGTCCTGTGATAGCACTTGTTACTACCCTGGTCTGTGGCTGGTTCAGTTTCATTAGAACCAAGGTTCTAATGAAACTGAAAATAAACATATACACATATACAAATAAACATATACAATATACAAAAACAGTGAAGTTTCTACGTAACGAACGCAACCGAAGGCGATTGGGGTTCCGGCCCTATAGTGCCCAGAGCCGATCCTCTTCTGGCCAGTTCATCTGCTGCATCGTTGCATCTGCATCCATTGTATCCCTTAATCTGTTGCAGAGTCACATTATAGTACCACCATACTGTCAGTCAGTATTCTAATGGAGAAGAATTTTACCTTCCTAGCATCTATTGCTATGGCCGCTTGGATGCTATCCATACATACCGCCTGAAAGACTGTGTTTTGGATACCCAACGGTTATATATATATATATATATATATATATATATATATATATATATATATATATATATGTCACGCTTTTAAGTTGACAACAACAGTCCTCATGTGATTATTAACGATACAAATTTTTCGAAATGTTGGGATTTTTTAAAATAAACGCTATAAAGTCCGTAAACATTTTTTCATTAAATATTTATGAGAGAGAGAGAGATAAAAAGTTGGCTTTCAATTATACTTTCTACGTAATGTCTATATTTCTATCAAATTCAATCGGAATCATCAGCCATCACGGGTCCACTGTTCAAGATCAGCCCCTCCCAAGAAACGCCACAAAGCACGGTTCTGAGCCACTTGCATCTATCAAATTCATATTGATTCCCCTACTATCATGATTCATGTGTAACAGGTACAAGTTGCGGTACAATATGGCTTTTGAAAAATATAATGCAATAAAAATGTGTATTAAGTTTCGTTACTTTTGTTTCCCCCAAGCTTTAGCGAGATGACTGTGCAATTACTGATATCGTTTCCGAGATACAAGCCATGCGCTGGAAAATGTCTATTTTGATACCATAAATCAATTTACAATTTATTAAAGCTCCCCCGCAGAAAACTCGACACAGGAATGGCGGTGTATACCGAAGAATTTTTACGTTTTATTATTTAAGATTAAAGTGAACGCGTTTCATGAAACGACCATCAGGTGAGTGCGCTATTCATTGATCGAACAGGAAAAAGAAAGATTGATATTTTCCTGACATAGTTCTAACACTGCTCCCTGTACCATGTGCCTGTATATTTTATATCGCTATCTGTCGGTGAGATCTTTTTATCTGATTTCTTTTCTAGGAATATTTAAAAACGAATTCCACGAATTATCATTACATTAACCATTTCAGCCTACCAAACGTCCGCTGCTGAGAGCCTCCGTTTCTCCCCATAGATTAACTTATTTGGCTATTTGTCATAGTTGCCACGCTTGCCACGCATTATAAAAGGAGAAGAATGTGTGTTAAAGAGACGGAAAGAGTATTTTGAAAGGTTGTTTGAAAGAGAGGAAGTGCAGGTACAGCATCTGCCACCTTCCACGGAAACGAATATAAATGTTGATGAAAATGAGATAAGCATGGATGAAATAGTGAAAGCGTTGAAAAGTATGAGATTAGGTAAGGCTGCAGGGTATGACAGGATTACCGTCGAGATGCTGAGGGCTGGACAGGGCCTGGTGGCTAGTCAGCTGTACCGCCTTTTTCAATCTGTGCTGGCGAAATGGGCAAGCGCCGGGAGACTGGTGCAAAGCCGTAATCGTGCCATTGTACCTATAAGGGAAAAGGGTCACGGCAGGACTGCATAAATTACCGTGGTATAAGCCTTCTTAGCGTCGTCGGTAAATTATATGCGAAAGTGTTGATTGAAAGGGTTGTGAATGAAACAGACGAGAAAATATGGGATGCACAAGCGGGATTTAGAAAGGGAATGGGATGTACGGATCAGGTCTTTTCTTTTGCGGTGCATATCCGAAAAGTGTTTGGCTAAAAACAAGAAAGTCTACTGCGCCTTCGTAGATCTAGAAAAGGCCTATAATAGAGTGGTGAGGAATGAATTGTGGTCGGTACTGTCCGTGAACGGTGTGAGCAGTGTCCTCATACGAGCATTGCAATCTTTTTATAGGGATTCTAGTGCTTGTGTAAGGATAAACGGGGCATACACTGAATGGTTTAATATCGAAAAAGGTGTTAGACAGGGATGTGTAGCGTCACCGTGGCTGTTTAATCTGTTCATGGACAATTGTTTGACAGATTTAAAAGAGAATGAAAGTGGGTTGAGAATGAATGAGTTACTCGTCAAATGTTTTCTCTATGCTGATGACCAAGTATTACTTGCGTCTTCGGCCGAGGAGTTGCAGGAGATGGTAACTGCTATGAGTGGAGCTTTTGTTAGAAAGGGAATGAAGATGAATGTAAAGAATACGAAAGTGATGGTGTTTGAAAAAGATGAGGCAGTGACAGACTGCAATATCATGATTGAAGATGAACAAATTGAACAGGTGAAAGAGTTTGTGTATCTGGGGTCAAAGTTTACAAGAGATAGAAAGTGTGAGAGTTATATCGAAAGAAGAGTGAATGCAGGAATCATGGTGAATGGAGCTTTGCACTCCTTTATGAACAGTCGGAAAGTGTCTAACAAGGCTCGTTTGGCTGTGCATGAGGGGTTGTTGGTTCCGACACTCATGTACGGAAGTGAAAGTTGGGTATGGCAGAAGAAACATGAAAGTAGAATAAATGCAGTTGAGATGAGAGTATTAAGAAGTATGATAGGAGTTAAACTGAGTGATAGGATAAGAAATAGTGAGATAAGGAAACGTTGTGGTCTGAAAGAAGATGTAGTGACAAAAATTGAGAAAGGTATGCTAAGATGGTTTGGCCACATCGAGAGAATGAATGAAGAACGATTGACGAAAAAAGTGTATAAGGCGAGTGTGAATGGAGGTGCTGGAAGGGGTAGACCTAGGCGGACTTTTCTAGACCAAATTAGGGACGTCTTGAAAAAGGGCCAGGTTAAGAGTACCCTAAACCGTAGAGCATGTATGAAGGGAATAATGAAAGTAGACGAAGCAAGACAAGTGTGTAAGGATCGTAGCAAGTGGAAAGAAGTGGTCTCTGCCTACCCCTACGGAAAAGAGGCGTGATTATATGTATGTATGTATGCCACGCTTGGCAAGCGGGATGGCAACCGCAGTCTTTTATTTTTATTCTCTTCTGTCATCGGAATGATACTATTGCTCATCTGCTGGTTCAGTTTCCCTCAGTCGCCTCTTACTACTCATACGGAACGCTATGGGGTGGAGCAAATACTTACGTCACCACTATACGGTCGCCACTTACGGTAGCTTTGCATTTTATGATTTTATAGCAAATTATATATTACATTGATAGTCTTGTGAACTCCCTTAAGAGACAACTAAATAAGTTAATAACGTTAACCATCTGGTTAATATAGGGTGGTCTCCACCCTTTCTTTGTCGATTCATCGCGGATTCAAACTAAATTGTTTTCATAGTCTATTGTTATGACTGTACGTATGACGAACGACTGCAAACAAAGGACATAGGAGTGAAATAAGTCTTTCCATCCGATTATCATGTAGGTGTTTCAAAGCAAGACTTATATTTGTTATATACTAAATAGACTTATATTAATAAATTTAAAAGTGCTCTTTCTACGATGTGTTTATGGTTTAGCTGTGGTTCCATTTTATAATGCTAGAGTGCGCTCTCCTATATTTCATTATCTTTGTACTATATTATTTAAATAGTAGATAGAGTTAATAGAGTTTAGATAGTAGAGAGTTAACAGAGTTCATGCTGACAGATCATGTAAAGATGAATTAACCTATCACTCACTGCGCCCGCCATAACAAAAAACAGCTTTGTACCGAGGCGTCCGTCGTCACCTCAGCTGGCGGCACTTGTTTTAAATATTTATGTTTCTCACGACCTTTCATTTATGTTTAAAGAGGTTTTAGTTACAGTTATTTAAAGCCGATAAGATTTTCGATAAGTAGAAACAATAACCATAACATATAAATGTTTATGTTATTTTGTACAGCTCTTTGTTTCTAACGGATCTTGATAAAGTGTACTTACTGACGATAAATTTTATATTATGAATGAAATATCGTAAGTTTTTATTTTATTTTTATGTCCTTACAATCAATACAACATATTCTTCCTAAATGAACCGAAATTATGCATGTAATAATTATAATAATTCTACTTTTTCACTTGCAAACATTTGCTAAAAATTCGACAATAGACAGTTTGCGCGCGCTTACTAAACTCATTTTCAAAACCTTTTTGTGTACATATTTTATATCGTCTTTCTTTATTTTTCTTATAAAATCATATAGATATAAAATTTAGCAATTACTAGTAAAAGTATTTACTATGGTAGTCCAATAAGCAATATACTATTATTATCTTAATAGAATCTTATTAGAAATCTTGACCGTTGCGAATTGTTCGCGCAGAGGATTTTATTTCTACTTTTTTATCAATTGAAACATAAAAAGTTACTGTTGTTGTAACTTAAATCATTCAAAAACGTAAAGTAAAGATAAATAACATTACTTACAGTTTTTTGAAAGAAAATCCAACTAAAATCACAATCACAAAACTTCAACGATTACGTAACCAACCTCACCGGCACGCAAACGCGAATGGCTGTTATATTTGATGATGTCTATGTAACCGAATGAATATAATGCTACAGAATATTCTTTAGTTCGTTCAGAATCGAATGAAATAGTGTTCAATCGAAAATATACTGTATTTTTATATCAATTAATGACGAAAATAGCAGCACGTAATGCGGACATGTATACTTGTCCTCGGTACTTAGCGCTCACAAAACTTGGACCTGTCAACATGTCCACGGTATCTTAGGGGTTAAAATAAACGTTACATAATAGGTGTTAAAATCTTACTCAGTTTTTTTTTAAGTTTAATTCCTAATCTAATAATATAAAGCTTGGAGCGCTTTACCTTCTTAGCCTTCATAACCACCTACCATCAGGTGTGATAGCAGTTAAGCACTAGCTTAGAATGGCTAAAAAGACAGAAAGACATCATACTTTATGAGGTAATATGACTCTCCTTTCATGCCACGGACTCCACCAACTTTGTGAATGACTTTTACCAACATTCTTATGTTGCTAAAAGTCATTGCAACCACTGTTTTATTTCAGTTTTAAAAGCATTGATAGCAGAATTATTATTTATTTTATTTTTAATTATTTTTGAAATTTGCAATTTGGAATATTTATTTTAAAAATAAGCATGAGCTTTAAATTTGCTGTTTAAATGTCGAAAGTAAATATGAACAAAATTTAAAAAATTAACAAATCTTAGCCTCGTAGCGATTCTGTAAGAATTTTCCCTACCCCATTTCACCCCGAGTCGTAAGAGACAACAGGGGGAAATAAATTAGAAGATTAGCAGCATCTTGCTAATAAGCTAATAAAAATGCGGTTGGCAACTATGGCAAATATCGCCCCTATGACAAAATCTATAGAGAATGTTCACGAGTGGAATTTAACAGGCTGTAACGGTAACGGTTTTAACAGACTTTATATAAAATAGAACAGGATAGAAATAGATCTTTTATAGGGCGTGTGTTTATGACTCATTGGTTACTTTTAGATTTAACCCTCGGTTAGTCGCGCTTTTTTTGTAACGTCGTTCGTCGCGTGGGGTTAAAATAAATTAGTTAAAAATACATAAATTTATATATTTACCTACATTATTTTATATTTTAGTCTTATTTGATTCAATATCAATAAAATAAAATCAAAAAAATCATTTAGTTATTTATATATTTATAGCTTTAACTTACATACTAGAAATAGGAATTTCTCTCCATGAGATCACTAGGTAATTAACCCTAGATTACTAACCTTATTTTACAACGCTTATTACTAACCTTCGTCGTTTCGGCTACGCCGTACAAAAGGGAGGCTTTTAAAGATTTATGGAATAAAATATTTATATGTGTTTTTCTTATTTATTACACTAATCATTTGTTAACATGTTTATAAGTTTTTTATCTACTAAAATCACATTTTAATTACTTTGACACTCTTTTAATTCAGACCTGAGTTTTTACTCATTTGAACATAACATTTTTTTTAAATGCTTAATTCTTATGAACTAAAAGAAACAGACACTTAAAAAAGTATTAAAATATTAAAATTAAGTAATAAAATCAACAAAAGAAAGAAACAGTTTAGAAAAAAAGTATTAATTAATACACTTGTGACAAATGTCAAGTTTATGTTCGCCACACAAGGATTTGTTGCGCTTGGTGCAACAATTCTTTGTCATTATTCGCTTTGCGGAGGGGCAAATTGCACAATTTTTTCTTTTTTTTGGCAATAGTAAGACTAACTGTATCTTTTCTTTGATCAGTCTCATGTGTAGAAGTAGAACTACTGGTTCCTGGCATATTCAAAATCGCTGTTATATAGTCCCGCAGTCCCGTTTGAAGTGTCGGAATTTGTAATCTTTTTTTGCATGTGTGGCTCGACTAATTTTTGATGCTACTCCGCCCTTAGTTTGATTGTAAAACTCAACCATCGTGGGTTTTTTGGTTAACTCATCAATTGTCCCTACCTTATCACAAGTTGACAGTAGGAATATTGCCTTTTGGGGCTTTATACTTGCCTGGATGTCTTCGGTTAAAGGTGGTTGTTCTATCACAGAAAAATTTCTTCCTTACCATCTGTTTCATAAGCCGGATCAGCCTCAAGGTGGTCTTCTATCTCACTCTTAGAGCAGTTTTCTTCGTCACTATTATCATCTAATAACAGCTGACTAATAGTATCTAAAATAAAAATATATTCAAATATAAAAATAATGTAAGTTCTTATTTTAATGTAGGCAAATTAAGTACAAAGTTTACAAAACACCGAAATAATTATAACACCAAAAAAAAATAATTAAAAATGACTTTGAAAGAATAACGTTAATACTAACCTTCGTCGATTCGACGATTCATGGTGGCTGGAATGGCGCACACAGGGCCCCTACACAAAAAACACACTCGTGTGTCGCGGGAGCCTTGGGTCAACTGAGATTAGCCGGAATCTGCAATGCTTACGACGACGCACTCAAAATTTATACCACTTTTTTTGAGTCCGCGTCGTCGTTTCGACGAAGGTTAGTGATCTAGGGTTAAAATTAAAAAAAAATCAACGGAAATTAAAATCTATTATAAAAACTTAAGTATTCCAGATGAAAAGGAAATTGTATATCTTTTACTGTAAAATTTGGTACACTTAATCACGAAAATGTATAAACTTTGACATACTGAAAAACTTAATTAATTTTCAATATAAACACATTCAGTACAAATGTTGCGCTTACAAAACTGATAAATAGATTTAAATTTCGTGTCTGTTCTTCGAGGACAATGAATACAGTATCGCTTTCTCATTGGCACTACGTTTACTTCAGGTTGAATATCCTGAAGTGGTGGTACAAATCTTCTTCAACTGTCTGTCTCAAATCACGCGGCAAATTCGTAATACTTGCCCTCGACTGTAGTTTCTCTCTCCTTTTTGCTACGTTAAAGTTACTGGACGAAATATTTATCAATGGTTCTTCATCACAATCACTGAACGCAGATTCGAGAGCTTCCATAGATTCGTTCACCAATCCCAAACCCAAGTGCTCTTCGTTTGATATTTCCGAAGATTCGTCATAATTCGAAAATACTTGATCGTCACATTCTTGTTCTGAGTCAGTATCATGCTCACTCATTTTATCAGGAAACCATCATCACCACTATCGTGGACGTCATCGGCATCTTCTTCTAGCCAGCTCAATATGCGTCTTTGCTGCTGTTCGTCAAATTTTTTTTTTTATAAAAAGATGATAAAGGTAATCTAAAACTGAAAACAAACACAATATAATACAATAAAATTAAAGTTCATTAATTATCAACGAAATTATAATATAAAAAACAAAAAAGGAGTTGTATTATGAATATTGCATAATAATAGGTTATGAAAATTTTACTTTCGCGGTTCGTCGCGTAGGGTCTTTCAGAGCCCGTGCGCACACAAACATGTCTGTAAAACATAGTGCTTGTGCGCGAACTGAAGTTAGCCGTAATATGCGCCAGTTGTAATTCAATTCAGGAAGGGACCGAAGGGGCAGAGTCACTACGATTATTTTGAATATAGGTTCTTATTGATTTTGTGATACCTGGGCTTTGAAAGACCCCACGCGATGACCCGAAGGTTAAACATACCGCTAATTGTATTATTCTAAGGATCATTAATTTTCCATTAATTTTTCGTCCAACCAATTCAGATGAGCTTCTCGTACATTAAATATTCCAGTAGTACTCGACATTGAATTCAATTTAGTTAACCGTAGAATTTCAAGCAGGTGTAAGCACTCTGGCAACTTTTTATTAGAATTTGCGTGTTATAATATTATGTTAACTTGTAAAATAAGGTCATGCTTGTTTATGAATATTTTCATAACTAAAGTACATTGAAATAACCTTCTCAGTTTACCACCAGGTTCCCACAAAAATGCCTCCTTAATTTAAAAGTATTATCGCAAAAATATTCATATATTCTTGAAGTTGATAACAACAACGGGAAATGATAAATAAAATGAGCTATATAATTTTTTTGTCAATTTAGGAAGAATTATCGGAGAAGCTTTCCTTCTCTTTATCAGTTTATAACCAGTGATGAAGCTTCTATTTTCTTAATCAGGTTTTCTTAATCCTTACAGGATTAAGCTTACAACAGCGCAGTATATTTATCGTCGTCAGCAATATTATCAATATCATCATTACCCGATCAATATCATTGAAACAAATCTACTGCTGAACATAGACCCACCAAAAAAAAATACCACAAAACATGATCACAAGTCACTTGAATCCGTCTCTTAGCTGATTGTCGCTGTGGGGGGGGGTACACTCCGCTTGTCTGTACAAGTTATATGTATGTGTATATGAATTTAACTACTTAATTTACAAACCTCACCTTTATATTTTGTTTGACGAATATTTAATTTGAATAAAACTAGATTTTATCGTGTTTAGTTAATTTATTTTAACTTATTTTTAATTCCCGACGTGAATAATTCATCGAAGTTTGTTGCTATGATCACAGGGTGGGGGGGGCTGATATGTTTGACGTCCCAATTATTTTATTTATTTATTTTATTTTATTTGGAATACCAACAACATATAAACGTTACATGAATACAAATTGGACATTTCGACAAAGCCATTTACAGGTATTCGCATATGGTTATTTAAATGTAAAGAGGTCATGTAAACGATAACAATTAACAAAGTAAATCCCCGATGATGAGGAGTGTTTTCAAAATTTAAGAGTATTTAAGAATTTGTTGCACCCTCGGCGCGGGGGCCAAAGAACTCCAACGCAAACAATCTACTTACATTATGAGGCTTGGTACCGAATAGTTCTAATTCGCCTTTATTTATTGACAGTTTGTTAAAAAAGTTACTCGCACGAATAATAAATGAATTGCGGCGGTAGTTAGTATTGACTGTAAGAATAGCTAGTGGCTGAGTACGTCTAGTTGGTAATCTGCGCGGAACCCAGATGCTTACCTTTTCCAGCAAAGCAGGGCAATCAATGATGCCTCCGACAATTTTTAATAGATACGTAATATCGAAGAGTTGCCGTCTTTTTTCTAAAGGTAAGAAGTGGTATCTATTGCATCTCGTTTCATAACCATGGTCCAATTGCTTACACTTGTATTGTAGATATCTCAAGAACCTTTTTTGTATGGACTCAATACGGGAAGTATAGACGTTATATTGTGGATTCCAGACCACAGAGGCATACTCAAGGATACTGCGCACATAAGCACAATAAAGTACTTTAATCTGTTTAATAGATTTAAATTCATATGTAGACCTTATAATAAAACCAAGAGACTTGGAGGCCTTTTTCACTATGTAATCAATGTGCTTATCAAATAAGAGTTTAGAATCTTGAATGAGACCCAGGTCTTTCATAAATGTAACTTTGTTAAGTGACTTATTATTGATTTTATACTGATAATTTATAGGGTTAGATTTACGAGAAAAAGGTCATAGCAAAACACTTGGAAATATTCAAATCAAGCTTATTTTGAGTACAGTATTGCACAAAATTATTCAGTTCGGATTAATTAATCGGAAGGCGATCACAGTCACCAGAGCTGTTAGTGGCCATAAAGATCTTAGTGTCGTCTGCGTATGATAAGACTCTGGCATGTTTGAAACATAACGCAATGTCGTTAATGAATATAACAAAAAGCAAAGGCCCTAATAAAGAGCCTTGAGGTACGCCTGAAGTAATTGTTATCCACGCAGAAGTAAAACCATTTATCGCAACTGCCTGGGATCTATTACTGATGTAAAAAGAAAACCATCTAAATAAATTACCATGTATACCGGCTTTGTACAGTTTCTCAAGGAGCAGCAAGTGATCTATACGATCAAAAGCTTTACTAAAATCAGTAAAAATACAATCAACCTGTAGCCCTGAATTCATTTGTGAAGAGGTGTATTCATTAAAAACTAAAAGGTTTGATACAGTCGACCTCTGTCTTAAAAAGCCATGTTGTTCAGGAGTAAAAGAAGACTGAAGAGTAGCATATACCTGTCGGTAGACAACTGTTTCAAATATTTTGGCAAATATACACAACTTGGATATAGGCCTATAATTTTTTACATTAAAACGGTCGCCACTTTTATGTACGGGCGTTACGAATGCTGATTTTCAGGTCATTGGCACTATACCTTCTTTTAAAGAACGTTTGAAAATAATGCATAGAGGTGTAACCAAGCTATCTAGGCACTGCCTTATAAAAAAAGTGTTATACTATAATATCAGGCCCAGCGCCTTTATTCATGTTAGTACTTTTCAGCAGTATTTCAACCTTAATCGCATTTATATTTATGTCACCAATACTAAAATTTTCTTGGCACTGATTATCAAGATTAGGTGTACGGCTATTAGCGTCGGGAACGAGAAAAGTTGATTGAAAGTATTCTGAAAATAAATTACACACCGATTGTCCAGTATCACCCGACTGATCCTCATATCTCATAACAGATGGTAGTGCCTGGGATGGCCTTACAGCGACTTTGTGTAAGACCAAAAAAGCCGTGGGTTATTTATTACCGAGTTTTCTATTTTACTTATGTATGAATGATAACACACACTTTCTAATTTTACGGCTCTATCTCTCAGAAATGTGTTTGTTTCGTAATCGTACCGGTTACCATGTTTTTTATTTTTTTTAAATATTTGAATTTTTCTTTTAAAACCTTTTTTAAAGGCGGTGTTGTACCAAATAGGAAATAAGCTACCACAGATAATTTTGTGAGGTATAAATTCGTCACGAAGATCGGTTAGAATACGATAAAAATTACGAACATTGTCGTCAATAGAATCGCTCGATAATAAGACATTCCAATCTTTTTTCGACAAGTTTGAATTAATTTCCACATAATTTCCTTCTTTGTAATTGAAAACAATTCTCTTATTGACAGAAAACTAGGTACATCTAAATTTAATTCGATGCAAATTGATCTATGGTGTGAATCCTCTGAGACAAGCGGGTGGTCACTGGGTAGTACATTTACATGGTTATTGCAAAAGACAAGATCAAGAAGTAGCCTATCGTTGCTATTTCGTATGTTATTGTATTGGTCGAGATTACATTCATTAATTATGCCCAAAAAATTTGCCTGACTTTCGTCTAAAACACCTATTGGCCTTAATTGACCGCTTTCCATTAAGATCCAGCTGTTATTTGGCATATTAAAATCTCCCAAGACCATAAACAGGTCGTTGGGTGCAGAGTGAAAGTTATCCCCAAGCTTACTCGCGAAGTTATCGAGTTGTGTATTAATTGAGTAGCCGCCTCCCCTCCTTACATAAATAAATAGTGCAAATGTGTAATGCGAGAAGGCCGGCTTTGGTGCGGAGTATCACAGAGATCCAAATATGTTCGGCGAAGGAGTGCCAAGCCGGGCGGCCGGCGGCAGCGAGCTCGCGGCGCACGGCCACCAGCACGCTGCCGTCGTACCGCTGCCCGGTGGAGCGGTAGTCGCGGTCACGCCGCCACACTATATACCGTTCATCAAAAAGTTCACTATCACTAATGCCATCCAATAGCCAAGTCTCCGTTATTGATATGATATCAAAGCTGCTTAAGGCCACATTTCTCTTAAATAAGCTTGTTTTAGTGAGCAGTCCCCGAGAATTGTGATAAAAAATATTAATAACGAATTTTAGAGTACACAATCGTTATATTATATATAAAATTGGTTCGGATTTTGATCTGGGATTCACAACAATCACTACTGCAAAGCGGCATTGTTTTGCGAAAGCGAGTTGCAAGCAGAGCGATCAACAAAACGACGGCAAAAGCAAAGTTAAATAAGCGGGAACGGTAGTATCTCGTAGATATCGACAACACACAATAACATTGAGTAACATTTTAAAAGCAAAATATAAGGTAAAAATAATATGTTCCACCAGTACATGCGGGGTGAAGAGAAATTCTACCTCTAAGTACATGCAGTTACGATAGCTATTAACAGAAGTGCCATCACTAATGACCGCCGCGTACAGGTAGTGAGTAATAGCGATAAGCAAACAAAAGAGTCAGGGCTTCCCACGTCACGGGCGCAACAATCACAATATTTACGCGAGTTGAAATAATATAATCTTGAGCAATATGTTGTACAAGCAATTAGTAAATCGAAATATACGCACTTTATGAATTTTATGAAAATTTTAGAAGATCTTTTTTGATTTTATGCGGAACGTCGGTGATGTGTCGGATTTTCGGATCAGAATCTTGCAATGTTTTATCCACACATATTTGAAGATTTTTGTTTTCGCCAGATCCTTCGCCTTTTTAAGAAGAGATTTATTAAATAGCGTGAGATGGTCGTTGACACAAACATGGCCTTCATCGGCGTATCCCGGTTGAGAAATTTTGAGTTCCTTATGTTTACGCGCAGCTGCTACAAACTCTTCCTTGCAGTAACGATTGTTGAGCGCCAATATTATGGACTTTTGAGACTCTGCTTTAAGACTGGGGACTCGGGCAACATAATTGATGTCTTCTTTACGTTTAGAACACTGGATAACTTTACTGATATTGTCCACAATATCGTATAAGTTCTCGGACTTTTTCACTGGAATCCCTTTTATTTCCACATTATTGGCCCGCGCCCATTCTTCCTTATCCTGTAGATCTTCTTTGAACTTATTTAGGTCAGCTCCCAAAATGTGGATCAAATTGGTGTTCCTTAACTTGCGAAATCCTGGATTCCAGGGACTTCACTGTCACAGACAACTGGCTTGCAGTTTGGTGAGCAAATTCAACTGAGCTCTTAAGATTCGATATTTCAAGCTTAATGGTCTTTACATTTTCAATAAGTGACGCCAAGGGTACAAGTTGCTGCGTAATATTCAATAGGGTAGCCTGCATTCCTTCCAATCGCACTGCTATCCCAGGACTATTATAAGATGTTGATGCAGGAGACTGAGCATTTTTACAGTCAATACAGCTAAGTGTAGTGTGTGGATGGTGGTTTACCAGTGGATCTTCTTTCCACAAGTTTACGAAAATTGGTCTCTGTAATACCAGCACAGGCGAAGTCAAACTGGCGTTTACATAAATTACATAAAGGTCCGTCAGACACTTTATTACCACGACGTGCACAAGAGAACATTTCCGCTTAAGATTATTAAACTTAGTAAAGCGACCCCAGAGTTGACTGTCACTGGTGTCGGATTTATTGGTAAACAATCGAGCGCGTGCACCTTTTACCGCGTTCTGACGAGCACGTGTACCCTTTACCGCATTCTGACGATGACTAATGTCATAGTTAGCCCGATTGCCTTCAGTTTTTGAATATAAATTTTTGGTTAGTTGATTAAAACTACTTTTACGGATTTTATCGCGTTTATTTTTACTTTTTATTTACTTTTATTTTTAATTCCCGACGTCCCAAAATTCTGCCCGCAAAGATTGGAAAGTGTAAAGTGTTAGTGATACAGGTATAGTGCACACAATTTAGGGAGGATAGGAGGTGCTCTTCAAACTAGTTAAGACATACCATTTTGTTTTTTAACTCGAATTTTAGCAAAACCACTGAAGATACGAAATACACCTGGGCAAAAATCTTTCAGAAAAGAGACTTGTACTCGGGTGTGGGACGTATTGTAAGATGTTTCTTTAATTCGCATTTAGTTGTTCACTTACATCGACTTCCTGCATCTTTTACCAGGTCGTTACTTCATCTAGTGGGGGTTCGCTAAACACTATATTTGCCGGGACTCTTACTTCTTCATCGGTTGTCGATTCCTTGAACTATTTTTTTTTCAACGCCTAACTAAAGTGTAAAATGGTAGTAACAGTTTGAATTCAACTACAAGTGATGGAAAATTCTTGTCTCAGACATAAAATATAATTTATAATTATAAATTTCAAGGACCTAATAAAACACAGAGAGTCGGTGGATACAGAAGGCTCGGGACCATGTGGTGACGCCTTTATATAGAAGTGGACTTGTCATGGTGATGATATTTTAATCGTGATATTTTCTGCTTCACCTCAAATTTTTATTATTAATTGTTAGTAATATTTCAAATAATAATTTTATATATAGATAAAGCTTGCATATGCACACAAAATAAAAAAAACGTTAATCTTCTTGACAGAGTCTCCTTCTATAAGCTCTATTGACTTTAATGTGAGCTAAAACAACCAAATAATAATAGTAAGATTTTAGTATGTTAAATAAATAAATAACTAAAATTGAAGATAAATTTACATATGCCTCAAAAATATAAAATATAAATACCTATATTTTTTATAAAGGCGAAATACAAACACTTAACGCATTCTATTAGAACAAATTTACAGAAACCGCTAGAGTAAAGTTTTACAACTAGTGAGTTGGTTTATTACTACCGTATAGGCAATGTTACTCCCCGATGTAACAGTTTTATGAATAGTAAAAACTACAATGTCGAATACCTTAAAGTTTTGAGAAAACATTTTTAAATTATTATACGCTACCTAAATGGCACACATCGTGGCAGTATAACGCTAACGCATAACTATATGGTTGCAGTACGAATGGAGCTCGACCAGAGAAAAACCACGCTTTCACAGAATACTAGCGTAAAGTAGTAATTTAATGCTTCTGTGTTTTGCATGCTGATGTATAGATCCGAAGACTCTTTTTACTGGTAACAAGTCATTCTATCTCAGTCCACCGGAGGAACAACGCATCTGCATTTTGATTCTTAATCGAGTATAGATGCAGATGTACATGGGCAACAGCATCAACTTACTGACTGTGTGCTCGTTCGTTACCCTTATTCTATAAAAATACGTACGAAATAACAATAATTATCAAAATGATTTAATTAAAATCTTCATATAATTTTTACCGCATGCCCTATAATATAAGGATGACAAACTTAAGCACACGAACCACTTGATAGTAAATGGATGATGTGGGCCATGACATCTACATATATCCTTGATTTATATAGATAGATGATAGAGAACTACTAACGGCATGTGTCGTTACCAGAAGAAAAGTGTCCACGGTCACAGAATAAATAATAGTGCAAGTACCCCGTCTGTTATCACTTACCATAAACTTCATTATTATGCTGCTATTTTACGGTTGTAGGCGGTGCGAGCGTGGACCTTCCCACGGCAAGCGAACTCACTGGTACTGCAACTATACATGAGCTGCAGCGTGGTATTACTACGTCGTCTTCTTCATCAGGCAAATATACACGGGTCTCGGCCTCTAGGCACCGGAGGTGGATTGTCAATCGCGCCCCGCCGTTGGTCAGGGATTTTTGTATCTAACTGGTGTGATTATATAAAATTTTTAGTTTCGTTTATAATATCAGTTCAAAAGCTGCTAATTGAGGTGAGGTATCAACGGAACGAAATAGACTGCCAGATTTTATTTATTTATTATATATATTAATAAAAAAAATTCTACGTGCGGACTTAATGCCTTTGACATCGCACATCTGTGAATTTAAATGCTAAAATTTTTAAGTGGTCCCGATTTTCAGGTAGATAAGATAAAGGTCATTACACCCCCTAAGTTTGAAAAACTGAATACTCTTTGTAAAACTCATGACTTCATGTCATGGGTTTTAATGACTGAACTGAATGAATTTAGATAGTCTGCTTAATGAAAGTTTAGTAGTAACTGTGGTTATTGGTTTTGTTCAGAATGTCATAAAAATTTTAATTGTTAAAATTCAATAATAAGTACCTAATACGCATGACTTAAATTAAAATTAAAAAAATCCCATATTCATAATATGTCAAAGTTATTGTAGTAACAGACCAAGTAAATTCATATTAAAGTTGAGTTCATGTTTTTGGAGGTCGTGTTACAGTAATTTTAAACTAATGTATGTACTTGCCCTTCAAAAGTTAACATATTGTTTACTCAATATGAAAGCACAAATATCGTAAGATAGTCAACAACTACACAAAACGAAAACACATTTCCTTGGATAAACAAGAATCTCGTTAAACAATGTTCCATTATTCTTCAGAAAATAGATTAAAAGGTAAAAGCCGACTTCAAAGAATCAAAATAATAAAATTATTTATATATCTCGCTGTTAATTTCACAGTACGTAAGCGGGATAAGTTTGATTATTAATATTTATTAATTGCAATATTAAGTGCCGTCTATCAAGGAGAACTGAACGTTAGCCTCAGTTGTGTTTATACATAATTTTTATTGCTATTTCATATAAGATGTACTACAAGTATAAAGTTTAATAAATTATTATTATTATTTCCAAAAACAGCGGTATAGTTAGGAGTGGTGGATGACACATGACTCCAATAAAAAATACCACTTTAAAACTAAATATTTCGCAAATGGACTTCTATATCGAATAAAAATGTTTTTCCATACCCTCAATATTTTTCAAAAACCTATGTGATGATCCGCTCCCGCCATACGGTGGAATAGACGGGTAAAAAAAGCACCTGTATGGGACATACCCAAAATTAAATAATTATTTCATTTCAAAGTTTTGTAGGCGTGATTAATATCTATAATATAAACATAATAAATTAATTAATTAATAAATAAGCCTTTTCATTTCTTATTTTTCATGTAGTTTGTTTGCCAATCATCTCCTGATATTATGTTTTTGATGTCGTCGATCCATCTTCTACTTGGACTCCCTCGTTTACTTATACCCTTGGGCCTTTTCCATACCATGGCTCGATGCGTCCACCGAGCATCCTCTATTCTAGCTAGATATCTTGCCTATTTCCTCTCAATTTCATCGAGTGGATTAAGAAAACAATTAGGTGTGTTTTTTCTCTTTTCTTCTAGTTTTGTAAGCATAATTAATATCTTTAACTATGCCAAATTACAGCTTTTGTAGTACTTAGGGTATCTGAGTAAAACCACGGATGGACGGACTGACAGACATGGAGAAACTATATGGACTCCTTGTTGTTTAACTACGGAACCTTAAAAGAAACTTACGGTGACAGCTTCCAACTTTTTTGAAATCTGCTTAAAAAAAACAAAGCGAGCAGAGACCGATAGAAACAAGACAAGAGTTATCACTACGTTTAAAATGTCTGACGTTTAATAGTTAATATTTCAGAATAATTCAATTACATACAATTGCTACATTTGACGTAACTAATAAAACTGTTAGTGTTTTCAAGGAAGAAAACTAGTAGAAAACAGCATGCACTAGAACAGCGCAGCCGACTAGTTGCTATAAACTCTGTAAGAAGATGGCTGTAATAGTGATGATGATGATATTAATATATTAAATCTATAATTTATTTCTAAGACCCAGTTTGTCAATTAGAAGGGGTTTATTGGATGATTTGGAATTTTCGCCTCATCATTATTATTAAAGTAGATAGTAAATAGATAGTGGAGGCATAAAAGATTCCACTCTATATCATCCGTAAAAGGCGACAGAGCGAAATTAAACTGTGGTTGGCAATATCTTGATAACAGCTCAAAATAATAAAAACTGTGATTGCCAAACTAACTAACCAAAACAAACGCCGGCTACGTGTTACAACTATAGTAAATAGTCCATGAGACAATATCTAGAGTTCTACGTTCATCAGTGGACTTTTAATAGGTTGCATTGTATTAATAATTTAATTAATACTTAATAGCAATTATAGAAGCTCTTTAAGTATTACGTCGTTTTTTAATTTTATATAATGCAATATTCATTTTAAACTCATCCTTATGTTTTTTTTAAATTTAGTATTCGTTTACTATTTCAAAATCCTTTTAGAGAAATAAGATTATTTAAATAAAGATAAACTATCTGAACTTTACGGAACTTTAGTCTCGAAATAAATTGAAGAAAATTGACAATATTTTCGCCCTTTGAGTTTGGAGTGTTATTTGCGCACTAAGCGTTCTCGATATCAGACTTCGTTAGTTTTTAAAAGCCGAACTAAACATTCTTGTATGAAAAAATACTGAACTTAAAATAAAAGTTAAAACGATTATAAAACTTAACACAAAGCACATTTACAATTAAAAAATATTTAATTGTGGTGGTTGGTTTGGGTAGTGAATAAGCTATGTATATAAAAATAAAAATAAAATTTATACCTGTAATATAAAAATTCCTGGCCTTTATTAAGCTCAGTAAGGTATTTGCATGTTATTAAAAAATGAATCATGCTTTTTTAAACCTTTTTTGAATTAAAATGAAACTTAAGGAACAGAAGATTAGGAAAGTAACTCTGGCTTAGTAACGGATTAATAATTAACTATATAAAATATAACATTCAATATAATATTTAACCTTTGAATTATTTTAACCATTTATCTAGGATTGTTTATTGCTGGTAATGATTTTAATAACTAATTTAAAACTTATTAAAATAGCATTTTAAAGAGTTCTATATTTATGTTATGTTACTATTAAGTAGACCTTATTTTACTTATTAGTTTTTTCCCACAGCCCACCTGATGGTGAGTGGATCGTGTGTCCCATGGACATCCACATTTATCCTCAAGTTAGAAACAAATAGAGATGCGTTGTGACCTCTGAGGAATGAGGAAGGAATGCCTTGATTCCAGTAAAAGGGTGTCCGGTTATCAGCGCTAACCATACGAAACACCCTTATCCAATCACCCCGAGCCACCCATTCGTGGCACAACTATAATATAGCTGCAGTTTGGCTCCACTAGGTCAAAGTTGGGATCCTTCTGCAACAATAACTTGATTTCGTGGTTTAATTCTTAAACTTACCTTCATAAGTTTATAATATTGAAACGAAATATTTGTAAATTGATATGAGATTTATCACGAGTATCTAGAGTCTTTATTCGCAAGATTTGGACTCGGATACTAAGGTTTATAGAAAGTTGCATCAAAGGTCATATAATTTTTAAAATAAAAATAACATTTCTCACCATACAACAATAATTTAAAATCTCTTCATTAAGACCACTTCTGAACCGAAAAACTTGTTTTTTTTTACACAGCATCTCTTAATGCTTCTATATTTTAAAGTCCAGTTTACTGTTTCAAGAATTTGACTGAATATTTAATTCAGATTTTAAACGAGTAATGGTCTTTGAATTTGTAAATCGTTACAAATATATTCTATTAACATTAATTAGTAACCTTAGTTTCAAAATAAACCTTATTTAAAAATAAATAAAAATTGTATAAAACCGAAACACTAAGAACGTGAGACATTTATAGAATAAGGATCACAAACGAGCACATAGCTTACAGTAACAAACAGTGTGTAGTAGTACACTGTAGTACACTGCGTAGTCCTTCCGGTCAACCGACCTGTTCGTGCAACAACCATATTATAGGCTCTACCACATTTAACACTCCACACGCAAATACTGGTCTATCCATTTGTTACATAAACTTATAGAAACGGTTTATCGTTTTGGCTGTGGAAAAACTTTTATTCAGAATAGTGTTTTTAATAGTCTAACTTTGTGGTAAATATAAGTATATCATTTTATACTAACCATAAATTTTAACATCAAAGACAATAAAATAAACTACTTAAAAGTAAACTTACAGTCTCACAATTTTCACTTCACCAAAGTTTATACGCCGAATTTTAAATACGGAATGCAAAGTTTGCAAAAAAGTTCGGCATGTGATGTCTTGTAAATTAGGAAGCGAAATAATCTATATACCAAGTTTAAGCAGAGTGTATTGTATAATAAAATATGATCTTCCATGTATAGCACATCTTTAATTATAAAATTTTATTTAAAAAATATGTGAGTCATAGTAGCTCAGGGACTAAGCAACCGTATTAAATTTCACAGTACACTAGCAACTCGGGTTCAATATTCTAAAACCCTCGTAGAATTGCGAAGAGATATGTGACCATGATTAGGTGCATATAGGCTTTATTCACACTATTTTAAAAGTTTAACCCTCTTCGTAGTTTAAGAATCCCTCAAGGTTTATATCATCCTCTTTAAATAAATATGTTCGCTGCTAAGTAGCAGTACATCTGCCGTGGCAAGGATTAAAGACTATATGAACATCAAACATGTTGTGGCGGTGCAAGAATATCCACTACCTCACATCGTACCGAATGTGTTATAAGAGGCAACAGAGGAAAAACAAAACAGGAGATGGGCAGCAGCATCTTTCTGATAACAACTCGAAATAATAAAATACTGCCTAGCCGCTTGGCAGCGTGGCAATTATGGCAAAATCCTAATCTAATCACACAATTTCTCACCCTGTCATTCAGATTCAGCCCTAACATACTCCTTAACGACCGCATTTCTACTGCGTTCATTCTACTCTCGTGCTTCTTCTGCCACACCCAACTTTCACTACCATACGTTAAAGTAGGGACCAACACGGCATAGTGAATTGCCATACGTGCCTTTTTCGAACACATTTTGACTCTTCACCATAGAGTGCAGGGCCCCATTTACTCTATTGCCTGCATTCACTCGTCGTTCTATATCCTGATCATATCTCCCATCCCTCCTAAATACGCAACCCAAATATACAAACTCATCTACTTGCTCGATCAACTCCCCTTCTATTCTTATTTCACATATCTTTTTACTTTCTTCTCTTTCAAAAACCATAACTTTCGTCTTACTTGCGTTCACTTTCATACCCCTTCCTTTTAGTGATCTGTTCATTATTGTAAACATCATTTGCAACTCGGCCGCCGATGACGCAAGAATAACTTGATCATCGGCGTACAAAAGGCATTTGACGATTAACTCACCCAAATATCTTTAAAGAACCGCCAATCGATAAACCTTTTCTCAATACTCACATCTGTAGCATATCTTTGCTTTGTCACTGTTTCATCATTAATTATTTCTAAAAGTGTGCAAGCTTACTCATTTGACGTCGCTATCCTTGCTAGTCTTGGTATTTAAAAAACAAAATAATTATACGAAAAGATCACCCATATTTATCAAATCACTTAAGAATACCAGTTTAGATGCGGTGTAAGAATATGAACTAACATATATCGTTCAATTAAATAGAGATGTGTGAAGTATCAAATTTCCCTACCGCAACTTTTCACGAACATCATCGCTCGAGCTAACTCTCAAGACGTCACACCACGTTAAACTTCTGCGGAAATTTAGCATTCCCTATTTAAATTCCACTTCTTAAATTTGTTATAAAGTTGTAACAAAATTAATTAACCCCTAATGATGATTCGTAAATGAGCTTGTTTTGTGATTGCTATTGGGTGGCGTAGTGGTAGTACTTGACTAAGGTCTCATGTTCTGTGGTTCGTATCCTAGCTGGTCAGCCAACAATTGGGCAAAATCAAGCTTTGGTCTTCGGCCCTGTTTTTGTTAGAGAGGGCTGAGATGGGCTTTGTCCTCCATGGGAGGACTGATCATAAAACAGTATCAGCTACTTCTGGAGAGGATTTGAGCTCCTCTAGATGGAAACTTTGCGGATGAATAAGCTGTTTTCTTTCTTTCTTTCTTTCTTTTCGGATATATCCCAACTTACAACTCGTCAACGCATACAATCAGATTATGCTTACTAAACTAACAATGAAATTGTACATAAGATGAGTTAAGGGAACCCAACGACTATGGACAGAAACTTCTGCCTGCTGCTATTCCACGGAACATAAACGCAAGAGGCCTATTATCGCATATAAAATTAGGTGTACACGAGTTATGGGAGTAGTTCAGAGATTAATTAGGTTGAGTCGTTACAGTGCTTATGTTGTAAGGCACTCTGTTCTGAGCCCAAAACTGGGATAAAATCTTGGATCCAGAACATTCGCCCAAAGGGCATGTTTATGTGACTCTTAGTATAGCAAGATCTTGAGATGGCTTAGGAATAACTATAATAAATCAAAGAAAGCTCTTCACCAATCCTTATACTAGCATGGCGTTGGAAGAATTAGAGCGATTGAGAAGCATGTTGCACTGGTCACAAATTCGGAAGCCGAAGAAAGGCCACAAAGCTGTCTTAATTCTAGATCCGTTATTATAGTATAAACACAGTAATCACTTTGAGAACCAAATATGCTAAGTACGTGACATCGATAAATGTAACTAAATCTATTAAGCCGTCTCGGGGAAAAATTTGCTACACTTAAATGGAATTAACACCATACTTATCACCTATTTGAGAACCATCGTCGATGAATTTTAAACCCTTTACAGGAAACCCTACCTAAATCGATCAAACTGTTTAGGAAATATATTGAAACATTGGTTTGCACAAATGTATTTATTTCAGCACCCTCTGGCAAGTTAAAACAATAACACACGCATACACCTTTTTCGTTTCGTTGCGGGTAAAAATAAGGAATCCGTAATATATTGGTTAAAATAATATTCGGAGGTCGCGTGTAAATTGTTTTTTAATTATATGTTGAATCTCATCATACTGAACGAAAAGATAAGCTAACAGATTTAAGGGCGATGATTTGTCACGATTTTGAAAGTTCTCTCTCTCCACTGATACGTCTTTGCTCTCCGCAAGATTGTATTATTCGTGAGAGCCTTTGGTAGGGAAACGTTTCATTTAAACATCGTAAGGCGTGGCTGGTATTTAAAATTTTGATGTAGCTTTGTTTAGCTCCATAATATAATTCGTAAAGGTCGACACTCAAATTCGATCACTGAGGAAAATTTGGCTACTGTCAGGTGACTAATTGAATAAAACCGGCGCAACATCTACGAGAAGATTTGAGTAAAGTCGTATTCCTGCTGCTGCTGGGCGGTGCTGTTAGCCGCACTACCCTTTCGAGATCGATCACCTTCCTTTTCTACAGTTCGCTTAGGGCAGCTGGATCGAAGATGGCCCCTTTCTCCACAGCCATAGCACCTAGGGCTGTATCCATTATTGAGGTAGCGAACTGTAGCTACTGCAACCTCCCTGACGCGATGCGAACGATGATCCTGCCGCACGGCTTCAATCTCAAGTGAATGGGCCAAGGCTTCCTTAAACGTCACGTTGTGCCCTAGCCACACAGCCTAGCAGCTCTGATTTCAAGGTCGTGGATGCCGTCGATGAATTTCTGCACCAGGTTCCCTTCAATGAGCGCAGGTACAGACCGGTATGCTTTTCGCACCAGCTTTTCCACCTCTAGAGCCGACTGCTGCAGGTATTCGTTGATGCGCTGCACGCGATTTTTAAGCTGCGCACGAAAGACGTGTTCCAGGTTAGCGTCGTCATATCTCGCCTCCAATGCCTTAAGAAGCTGCTCATAGGTCACTTCCTCACCGAGAGCTTCCAGAACTGTTAAGGCCTGGTCCCACCTATGGTCATGGCCTGAATTTTATTCCAGCCGTTCGCTTTTATAACAGCTTCGAAATGGATTTTGTAGGCTGACCAGGAAGAAGTCCCGTCGAACGGTGGCACCTTGAACCCACGTAGCGAAGGTTTAGTAGCTACTATGGGAGCTGTAGTTCCATCCCCAAGTTTGAGTTCGTCCAGTGATTTCTTCATGTCAGCCATCATGTTGTCAACCCGATTGTTCACATGGTTGATTCGGGTTTCATGTTCCTAGATTAGAGTTTCAGCTTCCGACAGTCGGTTGTCATGTTGAGCAACCCTATCCTTCACCTCCCTTATCTCTTTCCCAAAGGTAGCGTGAAGGTCCTTCATGAGGTGCATCTGCTCTTCAAGCCGACGAGCCTGTTCCGCCTGCTGATCTTCCAATCGACAGGCCTGTTCCTGCTGTCCGCGCTGCAGTTGCTCTTCCAACCGACGGACCTGTTCCTCCTGCTGGCGGGCCTGTTCCTGCTGTTGGCGGGCCTGTTCCTCCTGTTGCTTTTTCAACTGACGGGCCTGTTCCTCTCGTCCGCGCTGCAGCTTCTCTTCCAATCGACGGGCCTGCTCCTGCAGTATCACCATCAAAGCACCTAAGTCAGGTGCTGTAGATGCAGGAGCTACTGACCTCCTGCATACGGCGGCTGGTCCTCCAAAGTCTGCTCCGTTGCACTACCAAATCGTCTTTGTTCCCTCACCTGCTGGCGTTGACTTCAGGTACGGACACCCCCGTATCCTCCTTAGGTAAAATCGGCATGATTTTATCCCACTTATGACACTAATTGTTACGAACTTAAGGTTCGTGACAATAAAAACTGCCGATTGAATTACCAAAATTTACACTTTTATTAGAGAACACCAACTAAAGCTTAAAACACTAATAATTAACCACACTGATTCACTTTATTTCACACCGAAGCTTCGCTTGTCTTGCCAAATTCAATACTGCCCCGATAGTGGGTTGCAGCGGCTTTAAATACACGTTTTACACCGAAACATCCAGGATATTCCAGTAAATACAGGCGCCGAACGACCAGACGCAAAAATTTCGAGTATGGAGCTTCTAAAAAGCTTAATTCTTCTGTTCGATACTAGATGGCGCTGTTGGTCGAAAATAAGATTGATTTTTCTAGGAAGCCCTCCTCTCCCCGAACGCACAACACATATTAAGTTCTGTTCGATACTAGATGGTGCTGTTGGTCGAAAGATTAAGATTGATTTTTTCTAGGAAGCCCTCCTCGCTCTAGTCCCCGATAATAGATGGCGCTAGTGCCAGGTACCTGACGTCAACTTAGGCGCGCAGTATTGTAAATTTTAGATCGCTGAGAGACTTGGAATGAATTTTTAAACTAATGTGATAACGTACTTATTGTCCACCTGATAGTGCGAGTAAGTGAATAATGTCGTCCATAGACAAAGAAAGAAGTTGTTACCTCTAAGGACTAAGATGAAATGCCTCACATCTGGTAACAGAATAAACATTAGAATAATAAAAAATAATAATAAAAAGGATTAATTTGCTATAACCGGCCAAGAAAACGTTCAGAATAAGTGATATGGGCAAATTGTGAAGAAAAATTAATTTAAAAAAATCTCAAACATTCTGTTTAAACAAAACACACATTCGTAAGGGTCGATTGGTAGCCAAAACTTTTTTTGCCATAAATCATATTCAATTTAGGATAATTTTAAATTAAAGTAGAAATCTTATTTAATCGTATTTTCAAAAACAGCCATAACGGTATATCATTATTTATATAATTAAACATTAGTCAACCCTTTGAAAATTAGCCGTCTATTCATCTAAAAATAATAATACACAAATAGTCGTTAGTAAAAATTTGCCAATAGTTAGCCTTTGTTACGATTATGTCATATTTCAAGAGTCTATATAAGGAACTTGGATGAAGTTATTTTACTTCAACTGAGATAAGGAAACATATTTTATGAACTAATGATTAAGCAAGACGCAAATAGTGGTTATAAACTAGCAGTACTGCATTTGCCAATTGCCCTGCCAAGATAGGAACACAGAGTAGGGACGATTTGTCAGTCATAATAAAACAAATCGTCCCTACTCTGGGTGTAGCTTTTATCAATCAGTACACTCTTACAGTCTTATGAAGAAAAAAAAGTTACCAGTTTCGTTGCGGTGTAGGAATATGCACTACCACATATCGTCCAATTAAATAGAGATTTGTGAGGTATCAAACTTCCCTACCGCAACTTTGCACGAACATTATTGCTCAAGCTAACTCGCAACACGTCACATCACGTTAAATTTCTGCGGAAATTTAGCATTCCCTATTTAAATTACACTGCTTAAATTTGTTATAAAGTTGTTACAAAATTTATTAACCCTTAATGATGATTCGTGTTACGTTAATAAAACATTATTCGTGCGATTGTTTGTTTTGTGATTGCTATTGGGTGGCGTAGTGGTTGTACTTGACTACGGCATCACGTTCTGTGGTTCGTATCCTAGTTGGTCAGCCAACAATTGGGCAAAATCAAGCTTTGGTATTCGGCCCTGTTTTTGTTAGAGAGGGCTGAGATGTAATTTGTCCTCCATGGGATGACTGATCATAAACCAGTATCAGCTACTTCTGGTGAGGACTTCTGCTCCTCTAGATGGAAACTTTGCGGATGAGTAAGCTGTTCGGATATATCTCAACTTACAACTCGTCAACGCATACAAACAGATTATGTTTACTAAACTAACAATGAAATTGTACATGAGCTTAGGGAACTCAACAGCTATGGACAGAAACCTCTACTGTTGATATTCTACGGAACACAAATAACGCAAGAGGCCTATTATTGCATATAAAGTTGGGTGTGGGTACACGAGTTATGTTAAAAATGAACGTCAAGGCGAAGCGAAGAATTAGTTAATGGCAGCATGGGAGTAGTTCGGAGACTAATTAGACTGGGTCGTTACAGTGCTTATGTTATAAGACACTCTCTTCTGGAACCAAATCTTGGATCCAAAACATTCGACAAAGGGCAAGTTTATGTGACTCTTAGTACAGCGCGATCTTTAGATGGCTTTATAATAACTATTTTAAATAAAAGAAAGCTGTTCAACAATCCTTATACCACAGAATAAATAATAGTACTACGTACAGAAGTTTCACTATTTTAATGTTGAATGCTTGCCGACGTTTAATAGCCTACATAATTATTATTAATTAGAGAAATCGCGCTCGCAAGCTAAATAAAACTTTATCGCTGCACGAGAGTGTCCGTATTACTTTGCACATTTTCTTCCTACGTTACGGCGGACTTTCCGTTGTTATAGAGGGATGTCAATAAAGAGTAACAAAATACATTGCAAAATATTAATTAGGTTAGACCATATTTTCGCATATACGTAAGTTTCTTGCAAGGCCATTCGTCGGGAATCACGACGCTTGGCTCGGAAGGAAAAGGTAGATAGTGTAAACAACAAATAAACTTGAAATACGATTCCTAACAGAAATGTAATCGTATTCTACTTAGTTAAAAATTTTGTTGGTAAACAACGTTTTGATTTCAGTGTTTTGTGTTATTTTAGCTTAAAATATTTAAACTAAAATAACAGCTTAAAATATTTTAATACAAAAGGCAAGTCTATATACGTAAATAGATACTTGGACATTTAAGTAAATTTTCACTAAATTTTGTAATAAACTTCGTAGATATTAAATAAATTATTACTTATTTTTTTTTGCTATAAGTACCTATCTAACAATAAACATTATATAAATTCACGTTTCATAAATTCCTACTAAATTCCTTCGGTGATAAAGAATGATATATCTGAAATATTTTGTTGGTCATTTAGCGTCTACCACGCAACAATTATAGTAGTAACGACGTTTTGCCATATTAAAATTTATTAAATAATGGGTAATATACATAACATAGTTCTTAAATTACATTAAAACTTTTGAACTATTTTATCCTATAATTAATATACTAAACACTGAACAAAAACTATTTCAACAATATTTACAAAAAGTTATATTCGTAAACAGCGTTAAAAAACTTTAACATTCAATCGCCTCCAACGCGCTAGTCCCAACTGCGTTATTTCGCCCGGGCGCGTCGCGATTTTAGGTAATTATTTCACGTAGGTAGCAAGAGTGATAGAGGCCTGCTTATACTAGCATGGCGTTGGAACACAGATTACCTCCTAAAAGATTCCGCATACAGGGCCACAAACGCGCGCAACACATACTTGCTGTAGCTAGCATATGAAGTGACGCTAAGAATCACAATATCATTGTCGACCAAGTATGTGACCCGTAGGCACGTCCGAGTTTTCGAAAATTTAAAAATAATTTGGTATCCAAAATACATTACAAACGGCTTCCTGTGCAGTGAAATGGTGTGGCAAGTCAGCTAAGACATCCAATTATCAAAAAGATATCGGATATATAATGTTGTAAAGTGATATCATTTGAGCACCCGTTGATGTCTTTTTTAAATGTCCCTTTCACTCATTAGGTAAATTAAAATAGTTGTCTTTGTCTAACGACAGCACGTGTATCGATAGTGTTGTGAATGTAAGTCGATATTTGTTTGGTCGTTGTTTACTTTTTTTTTGTAGTCATTATTTTATACAAATAGTGGCGTATAATTCTGGTACCTATATGTTATAGGTTTCCTAAATGCCCCGAAAGGAAAAGATGTGGATCGACGCTACATGTCGAGGGGACCAATGGTTTCCCACAAAATATAGTGTGCTATGCTCAAGACACTTCACGGAAGACAATCTTCATATTATGAAAAACCATAGAAGGCTGTTGGATTCCGCTATACCATCTCTATACTTGCCAGTTTTAGTATGGACTTTTACATTTTTTAAAAAATAAAATACCAATGGTGATTACACAATAAGTAGTAGCATTAAGTGGTTGATTGAAACGTGATATTCTAATACTGAGGCGAATGTTACACGTCGAAATTAAACTATTTTTAACAGATTTATAAAACATAAAACTAGTGAAAGTTATAATGTGATTAACGTAACCAAGCATACCACTGCAAGACTTCAAGATACTGTAAGCTCGTTTTATGTAGATCAAAAAATCAAGATAGCCGGGCTATGATATTGAGATGTCAAACGTCTCAGCCATTTTTTTCTACACTTAAATATAATTAACACCATACATAACACCTTTTTAAAAACCATGGTTGATAAATTATAAACCCTTTACAGAAAATCCTACCTAAATCGATCAAACCGTTTGGGAAATATATTGAAACCTTGGTTTGCACAAATGTATTGATTGAAGCACCCTCTGGCTAGTTAATACCATAACACACGCATACACATTTTCCGATCTGTTGCAGGTAAAGGAATCCGCAATATATATATTAAAAAAAATTCGGAAGTCGCACTTAAATTAGTAGTCGCAATTAAGTACGAAAAGATAAGCTACCAGATTTAAGGGCGATGATTTGTCATAATTTTAAAAGTTCTCTCTATCAGCTGATACGTCTTTGCTCTCCGCAAGATTATATTGTTCGTGGGAGTTTTTGGGAGGAAAAGGGAGGGTCTCTTTTGAGCATCGTAAGGCGTTGTTGGTACTCAAAATTTTGTTGTTTAGCTCCATAGTAAAATTCGTAAAGGTCGACACTTAAATTCGATCACTGAGGAAAATTTGGCTACTCTCAGGTGATTAATTGAAGAAAACCAGCGCATTATCTACAAGAAGATTCGAGGATCGGAATTGGTGTGGGCCTAATTAAATAAATGCATCTAATTCAAAAGATAGAAAACTACCCCCAAAACAAAACTACATGCGCGTTAATGTAAGAAGTCATTAAATTATGAATAATTTAGGTGGCCGGCTTAAAACGTTAATTAGATCTGAAATAATTGTCAAAATGAATATTTTATTATTGGGTATGTACAAAGAAAAATATTATAGTATTATAAGTTTTACATCGCTGAGAGATTTGGAATGAATTTTTAAACAGATGTGACAAACGTACTTATTGCAGAAAAATAAGTTAAAGCGCAAAATAGTTTTCCAGATTTACCATAAATATTTGTTAAATTTTGAAGTAGAGTTAAAAGTTTTCTGCAAAATAGTTAAGAAAAAGAAAAAAAAAAAAAAAAATTCAGATTGAGTTTTTGATATGAATACTTTACAAAAATATATTTAAACACCCGCACCCATTTCCACCTGATAGTACGAGTAAGTAACTAATGCCGTACATAGACAAAGAAAGAAGTTGTTTCCACTGAGGACTATGATGAAATGCCTCACAGCTAATAACAGAATAAATATTGAAATAATAAAAAATAATACTGGCTCCCTAAAATTGTTTATACAGGATTAATTTGCAATAACCGGCCAAGAAAATGTTCAGAATAAGTGATACATTATTTTACATTAGTCAACTCTTTGAAAATTAGCCCTGTCTATTCATCTACAAATAATAGTACACAAATAGTCGATAGTAAAAATTTACCAATAGTTAGTTTTCGATACGATTGTGTCATATTGCAAGAGTCTATATAAGGAACTCAGATGAAGTTATTTTACTTCAACTGAGATAAGGAAACATATTTACAAAAGTAAACGAAAAAAACTTTTCATGAAAATAAATTCATTAAAGTGTGAGATCAATATAAAACTTAAAGATATTGGTGAATTCACTCAGTGGACTATCGCTCGCCTTAAATTATAATAGTACGAAAGTAAACCAAGTCCTATTCAAGCTGGCATGGCACCACTGAAACAGCTACCTAAGAGTCTGACAGATTTCAGCTAAGTAAGCTTTTAGACAGATTATTACAGCCTAGTGACAGTGTAAGTCTATTTAATATACTACCCCATAGCGTCACGTGTATGTCGTAAGAGATACCAGGAGATGAGTCTTTAGATATAATAAGTTAATAGTAAGTTGTTGATGATGTAATAATAGTATTTAAAGAAACATATCAAAAGATTATGACAGTTCTAGTTCAGTTTAACGTGCGCTCAACATTTGTGATACCAAATAAACAAAAAAATAAAAAAAATATTTTAAATTACTCAATTTGTTTGTATACCGAAAACTAGCTTTTGAAACAATTTTTTTTTGCATTGGGTGACAAATCAGCACACATTCTACCTGAGAGTAAGTGAATGCTGTGGCCCATAGACATACACATTTATCCTCAATTAAGGATTAAAAAGAGCCGTGTTAGCTCAGATGGTTAACGCTCGCTGTAAATATAACAGAACGCGAGTAACCCGGGTTTGATCCCCGCCGGCACCAATGAAATTGTTAATTGCAATTTTAAATGCTGTTTTACCACGTGCTCGGCGGTGACGGAAAACATCGTGAGGAAACCTGCACGTCCGAGGAATAAGAAAAAATATTTCGAAGACATGTGAAGTTCGCCAACACGCATTGGGGCAGCGCGGTGGACACTTCCTTGCCCTAAATACCCTCTCAGATATGAAGGGAGGCCTGTACCCAGCAGTGGAACGTATATAGGCTGAAACATTATAAGGATTAAAATGCAAATACGTTTTCATCCCAGAGGACTAAGATGGAATGCACCGATTCCAGTAACAAGAGTCTCCGGCATTATCCTGCTATTTTAGGCAGGTATTCTGTGAAAACGTATTCCTGCCCCGGTCGATCCAACCTATTCGTGCTACAACTACAATATTGCAGCAGCGTAGCTCTACCACGTAAAATACTAACTACTTTTACGGTTTGTCACGTCCAATTCTAGTTTTAACTCTTCGTGAAGAAACTACTTGAAAATACACTTTTATTTAATCAAAAAAAAAAATCTTATCCGATGAATTTCACAGAATCTATTATCCGAAGAGTTTTACAGAGTACGGATAATCTCTGTGTTCGTTTGCTAGTGCGGAAAAAACATTTTGAATTGGAATACCGTAATCTGTTTGCTGAACAGACTTATTTTGTCGAAACGATGTACATTAATACTTACTAAAAAGATAGTTTTGCTTGAAGTAATATTTTTCAATTATTTTATGTTTGCAACACGAATGGGTTTGCACGAATTGTTATTTTACATCTGGAGAAAACGAAATGGTTAATTCTATCGAAAGTAATGAGATGTTTAGGCACTAGTCGCAGCTTATGGAATGATGGAGTTTTTAAAAAAAAGATAATGATGAAACTAATAATCTAAAATATAAAGCTCTCAATATCCATCGAATTTCTTATAAAGCATCATAACTTTGGTTATAATGTTATAATGTTCATTTGTGTGAAATGGATTAAGTTTCAAATTGTAGATCTATGAATGTTCTAAAGTTCTTATGGCGTGCTATATGGATAATAGCTAAATTTAATAAAGAGAATCATATTGAACTCTTCCAAGTAATCGTAAATGGTCTTTTATATGGGTCGCCTGCAATTGGTACATTTTACAAGATAACGGATGCAGTTGAGGTGACCGATATATGCAGATATATTTAATCGAAAATGCCAAACCCAAATTTCACAGGACTGAGATGGGACGTGCCAAGTTGAGTGCTAGAATATGAATTCTTTGCTGTGATGGATTCTGGATCTTTCAAATGCGAGAAATAGTTAATAAAAATGTTTTTAAAGATAGACGGAAAGCAATAATGGACCCCTTAAAGGCAATAACTTATAAATAGGTGCTTTTTCCTATATTCTTGGCCAAAATAAAAAAATACAAAAAATGAAAATACGGAGTGGTACATCATCATCATTACAGCCCATCACAAATCCATTGTTGAACATTGGCCTCCCCCAAGTAATGTAACAAAGCAAGACTCTAACCCAACTGCATCCATTAACTTTCTACAGAAAGGTATACATGCCTTACAAGGTCGACACTTCATCTTCACATTCAGCGAAGTGTAGGATAGTTACCCCCCAGATGAAGTGTCGACCCTCGTACCGACGAGGCTGCATTGTTTTTCTTTATATCCTTTATTTCCGAACGATTATCAGTTCGGTCGGTATTGATGATGATGATAATGCTTCTCGTTATATTAATATTAATTAAGACGCTTTTCACACCTGACTAGTTTCGTGCTAATGAGACACAAAAGGCACATTTTCTATGAAAGTAGATCTTGCTTATATAGAACATTAGCATAAAACGTAGCTGCATTGTTCAATATTTTCTATAGAACAGACTAACGATCTAATAAATTACGATGAAATTGAAGTAGGTTAGTAGAGGTAAAAGTTTATCATGTCTTGATATATTAATTTTAAATTTAAATGGCATAAAATTAAAAAAAATCAAAATATGCGTATACAAAGGTTTAAGACAAATTTTATTCTGACTATTTTAACGATTTAGTTACCTGCAATGTGTTTCTTTTATTTTTAAAATAACCACTAGATCTTAAGTCTTGGAGAATTTTAAAATAGCTCTTAATAATTAAAGTCGATTAAAATCATAACGAAATAAGTAAAAACAGATTATTTTAATATTTTAATCCTCCAATTGCCTCTATTTTAAAATATTGGTCAATTATTTCGTTAACAGTGAAAACAATAGATAAATAGGAAAAATAATATATTATACAATTAAGTAGATACTTGAGGTCCGGTTCATACCAATTCCTTAAAATAGGCTGATAATTTTGAGTAATTGTGATACTCATCCACAAAGCAATTAATTTAACGAAAAGTTAATATGGGGTTAAATTTCATTTAGATCTGACTCAAAATATCCTAACTTTTTTACAGCTGGAAAAAAGAAGTAGTATTTTAATACTTTCTTTTTATACACGTAGTTACATATTTTAATATATTTTAATACAGGTAGTATTTTAATCTCGAGAAAATTTTATCAGGTCAACTTTAGACATAAAGTATGATATTTCTTTCATGGATCTCATTAAAAGTATAAACTCGAGCCCAAGTATACATCTCATATAACTTGATAGTATAAGCTAGATGACACGTTGAAACGTTTCTTGGAAATATATAAATGAAAGTAAACAGAAGAAATGTAACAACAAATAATCTTAGGCAGTAACATTACAACGTTAGCATCACCAAATATTACATAGTGGGAGTCATTAGGTAATATTGGGAAATTCTAGAAAACTAACGGGTAAACTAGGTGGGCTACCCATCTCAAACTTTTTTATACGTCTTATTACAAAAAGAATGGTTATTATCAGTCCACGGTTAAAATTAATGTGTTCCGATGAAGACGTCCTTCGGAATAAATGTAATAAGACAGATAATTTCCATATTGAGCCGAGTACCAGCGTATAGGTATATATGTGCTGCGAGCAATTACGGCAAATGTATCCCATAGATGGTGGATGGCTTGATAAACAAGTTAAATCGACCTCTTTTCCTTCTGTCAAGCGTCGAAATTCAACTAAATACGTATCATTTTAGATGTATTAGAATGTCGCGTATGAAGATTATCTTTTGGGATAACTAAAAGACAGGTTTTAGTTATCAACAATATAATTTTTAACTGTCGATATTAAATAGATTGGATAAACATGAATCAATAATTAGTATAACTTAACTGATGTAAATATATAAAAAACGGCTTGATTTCAAAAGAACTGACAGAATGGAATTGAAATTATAATATGCCTTTGAAACTTTCAGCAAACTCATGATCAAACTTTGCGAATTGTTGTAAATTTCTTTAATTAGGTGTGTAAAACACAGACTAGTTATCTTTTAAGAATTTTACGTCAGAACTTTGGTTAAGTTTTAATTTTCATTTTATTATTTTATTATAATGAGAGATAAATTAATTAGTCTATAACAGATAATTATCATTATTTATTACTTTTTAAAACACATTTTACACACACCTGCGGCTATCAAAATCCTATAACTGCTCCTATTATTTTCAGCCCCTTCAAACAATAAAAATGGCGTCTTGGTTATATCAAGCGATTTCATTGTTAATGTTGCAATGGAGCATGTGATTGCATTGTTACCTTCCTTTTCTCTAGGGATTCCACCCTTTTCGATGTCAATGAAATATGCACTTAAATTTAATTTCTCCAACAGTAAATTATCCATTGAAAAAAAAAATTGTGTATTTGTCATTCTTGTACCGTCGTAATATAAATATGAAGATTGATTGTTTATATACTTAAATGGTATTAACATTTAAATAAATATAAGTATAATTAATGAAATTAAATTATAATATTTACAATTAATACTAATACTAAAAACCTTAAAAATATATATTATAATAACTAAATTAAATTATTAAAAAAAGAGGTCCTTTAGGCAAGGTTCCGAAGATACTGGCAGCGTTTCCCCGTTGAATAGCTAGACTAATTCTTTGTCCGAGGTAACTGCCAGCTCTTCGGTCTCCTGTGACGTCGATTAACCTTTTTGCTATTTCCTTAAAAAGGCTTATAGCGCTAGGACCCCACGGACCAAGGGTCTCGACACCGAAAGGGACAAAAATATATTCGGAGCCTAGACCCCTGTATTTGCAAACTTTAGCCTTTTCTGCCGCTTCACAAGCCGCACCAGCTCTGTTGTTGGTTCCACGTAGATGGGAAGGGGACAGCGTGTCTGAACAGGTTGCATCCCATACCAGCACCCGGCCCATCCTCCATGGAATCAAACTCATACCGTCCGGTCTCTTGCCATCGTCTCTTGCAATACCAGACGGCTCAAGTAGACTTGGCACGTTGACGGTGGCAAGAGACCGGCGTATGATATCGTTAAGAGCTGCATGTCTCGAGAAGCGACCTGCACTTTTTTGGCATGATAGCCCGTGATATCCTAGCTTGTCGACGTCACTACCACACGGACATTTATGAGGAGCGCAGACCGGAACCCCAAGCCGTAGACAGGTTGCGATTCGGAGCGTGTCAGGCTCAAGAAATGTTCCTGTATTTGACGAAGGATACGCGTGAAGCCAGTAGCCGGCCTCATGCGTACCCACGGCCAAAAGCCTAGCACGCGCTGAACCTGTAATATTATAAGGGTTACATAAGTCTTTGCAATCAGACTGGAAAGGAAGTCTCTCTCGATTTTACATTACTTTGTGGCGTTAGTAGCCTAGGGGAGGAGTATAAAAAACGTAAATAGATGCATTACAGGAGTAAAACTTAAGAGAAAATGACTGATTACAATTTAACCTTTAAAGCTAGAAACCGTCTTAGGGTTATACGATATTTTTAAGAACATTGATACATTATCAAATATTGTGCTGTTAAGCTACCACTTTCTTATATGCCTTACTCATTCCTGCTATGTAGCCCATAAACAGTTCACTGCTGGTTAAAGGAATCCTCCACTGAAAAGAAAAATTTTCATTCCTGGCAAATTGGCACAACAATACTAGATTTTTCATAGCATTTAAAATATAACCACATGTTTCAAATAATGTCCATTACAGCCATTATAAGTTAATAATCCTCGTAGATTACCTGTGGAGTGGGATATTTCCCATATTTGAGAAAGCTAGCGATAGCAACCGCAGTTTTTTTGTTATTATTTTCTCCTTGTCACCTCTCATAACACCATACGGCAAATCATCTTAAAATATAACAAAAACATTAACTCTCACACCTGTTACCCAGAGAGATAGATGGAGACAACGTAATACCGTAAGTCGCGATCCTGACACACTTCTCTCTCTCTTCTTTTAAATCCATATACTTATGCATACATTTTTGTCGGTGGGTAATCCTAATTTAGCCCATCTTCAATTAAACACGAATTTGGTTGACAAACTTCTATCTAGGGCGTCCCCTGCCGACTCTGACACTCACTTCTGCAGCATTAATTTACTTTGTCACCCTTTCATCATTCATTCTTTCTACGTGTCCAAACCAACGAAGTACTACTTTCTTAATACAAATCACAATATCTTCTTGAAAACCACTTTCTTCTCGTATCACACTATTTCAATAGTGAGCATTAAATTTACTTTCACACCTCTACGACCACACTCGACTTTCAATACCAGAAATTTACAAATCGCATCAAATTATATAATAACAAATAAAACTTACAATTAATTTTCAGCTAATCACTAAAGGAGATGTAGAAGTAGTGGTGGTATAAAAAGTAACAGCATTTAGGGGCAGTTCACACCGATACGTGACGCGATGCAACGCAGCGCGCACTTTATAAGATAGTAATACAAAATATAACCTTATTTACTATACAAAAACATACACATTTTATTAAGACTATTCGAAAATGCCCCATAGTGTCACGCTACTCCGTGCTGCGCCTTGAGATGCCTCGCAGCGTAGCACGACGCATCATGACGTAGCGGTGCTTCGTCGGTAGGTGCGGCGTGCAAGAGCGGTGCTGTGCATCGAGAAGCCGTATGCCGCAGCACGAAGCTATGAGGTGCAGCCTGAAGCCGTCGTATGGACTTATCTTGTCTCTACTATTTTCGCGCTGCCAGTCACTTTACGATGCGGCTCACGACGTCGCAATACGCCCCGCGAAACCACTGTCCTCTTCAAGGATCGTCGCATCGCGTCGTGTCTCTGTGTGAACTGATTCTTATGTGTGCATTTTGTGTATTAGAAAACTATTTGAGATATCATATACACACACACACACACACACACACACACATATATATATATATATATATATATATATATATATATATATATATATAAAATTACGTGTCACGTTGTATGTCCGCGATGGACTCCCAAACTACTTAACAGATAATTTCTTATATTTACGCGAACACTACACATTGAAATAATACTAGTTTTTACGGAATTTATAGCGTATATTTAACTTCTTAAATACCCGACGTTTCGAGAGCTTTACAGCACCCATGGTCACGGGAAGGACTGAGATGTTCAACGTCCAGATGTCATAGTTAACCGCGGTTACTATAGACTAAATTTTATATTTATATTTTTGGTATATACTTTCTCTTACTGTTCTTGAGTTTTTCTTTCAAGAAATTCTCATTAGCAGTGTGGAGTCGGGAAATTGGCGGTGTTTCACCACATGCCTCAGAAAGCACGTAAAGTCGTTGGTCCCGCGCCTAATATATTTCCGATTGTGTTGGAGTCCTATCCTGTGTAGATATCTAATCTCCGTTGAGATCGACATTCGGTCTGAAAGACATTACTTACATGGCTTAGTTTGTAAAATGTTTTACGTTTTGTTGTAGTAGTAAGTAAGACCTTTGGGTTTTAAAATAAATTTCGCATTACACGTATGATCAAGTAGCGCATGAGTGTAGGAAATATGAGCAGCTGTACGTGGTTCTGTGATTAAAATTAGTGTTCAGGTAACTCAAAGCTGCAACAGGCGCCGCCTTAAATTTTCGTCTGGGATTTAATTAGTTTCCAGTTACCTCTTCCTAATTCTTTTGGAACTTGCGGATGGATAATAAAATTACAAAGAATTAAGTAAGTAAGATATTTAAAGGAAAAACAGATTTAAAAAGGTAAAATAATACTTAGAAAGAAAAATTTGGAATGTTAAAAGCCGCATTGGTGTTGATTTACTTGTTTTTAATTATTATTGAAATATTTAACAATAGCATAACAATTTTATGTATAACTGCCTGCCTCATTGGTCTAGTTGTAAACGTGACTGCTGATGCTACATGGGGCCCCAGGCTCTAATCTCGGGTTGAGCCAAAAAATCAGTTACATATTGAGTTTTTCTGTCAAGAAATTCTCAGTAGCAGCCTGGTATTGGGAAGTTGGCGGTATTTAACCTCGTGGCTCGGAAAGCAACTAAAGCTGTTGGTCATGCACCTGGTCTTTTTCCGGTTGTGTTAGTTAGCCATTTGAAGTTTGTTTATCTATCAGTGAACTTGAGTTAACCACATCAGAATCTTAACCTATCACCAAACGCATTAAAACAATTTACCGTTGCGTTGTCATTGTACCTAGATTCCTAAGATACATACTTGCATCTAGTTTGGGAAGCCTCAGAGTCTTCACTCTATGATTGTAAAGCTTTTATTGCTGAATAAATGATCAATGTACATCTTATTATATATTATGTATGTATCTATATATTATCTATCTGGATGTATAAATATATAAACGAAAATGAAAAGACAAATATACAAAAATATCAATAAAATAAAATAAATACGAAAATACATAAATAAATAAAAGCCCAACCAGATGGAAGCCCTCGGCAGGGGAGACCAAACGGCCAAGGGTTAGGGGGAAAGGGAAAGAAACCGGCGGACGATGCGGGTGGTATCGAGGAGCACCGCCTTCTGCATTTGAGCCTGGAGCGGTCCGCCACGTAGTCCCAGCCGCCTCAGATGACCCGAGAGGCTGACTGGGATTAGCCCGTTTGCAGAGACGACTACAGGAATAATTTCGGTCGGCAGACCACCCCACATGTCGGTCACCTCGTGAGCCAGATATTTTGTTTGCTTATCTGTTTCGGCTTTCACGAGGTTCTCGTCACACGGAATGGTAATATCGACCAAAAATATCCTTGACTGTGCACGGTCCATCAGCACAATATCAGGCTTATTCGCAAGAATAGTCCTGTCTGTGATGATGGCCCAGTCCCAATAGAGCCTGGCGCGATCATTTTCGAGCACGGCTTCCGGCAAGTACTTGTAATACGGCAACTTCCGATCCACGAAACCGTATTTCAGAGCGAGCTCCTGGTGTAGAATTCTGGCTACTAGGTTGTGCCTGTGCAAGTACTCAGAGTTAGAAAGCGCCGAACAACCGGAGATGACATGCCTAAGTGACTCACCGGGATGGCGACAAGCTCGACAGATGTCGATGGTGCCATCCTTTAGGATGTATCTCCGATAGTTGTTGGTCTTAATAACCTGATCCTGTATTGCACAGACAAAACCCTCGGTTTCCCCCGAAGAGGTCACCAAAGCGTAGCCAGTGGAGAGAGGTTACTGTGTCTACGAAAGGCCCATGTAGAGACTTGTAGAACCTCCCGTGGAGCTCCTTCTCCTTCCATACGGTCTCCCGGTCGGAAATTGTCTGCACTGCCGGGTCTTGCCATTGCTCGTTGGCTAAGGATAGAGGGGTAAGTCCTTTATCACAAGAAATGACGTCCTAATAGAATGGATCATCCGATCTCGCCAGGAAGTAATTACGGAGGCTGCACACTTCGCGATTATGCATGGTGAGCGCGCTCAAGAAGCCACGCCCACCATGCTTTCGCGGCAAGTACAGCCTCATTACCGACAATCTCGGATGATGCATCCTGTGGGACGTCATGGTAGTGCGGACTTTTCTATCCAGGGCGTTAAGTTCAGTCTGAGTCCACCTGAGTATACCAAAGGTATAAATGAGGACAGGCATGATATAGCCAGCCGTTATATGCTTGTGTCTTATTCACACCGGACAAAAGGCTGTTAAGCACTTTGGTCAAGCGTGCATAAAACACGTCGCAAACTGACTGTTTCATACCAGCCTCATCGATACCAATGTTCTGTGACATACCCAGGTATCGGTATGTTTCAGCCTCGGAAAGGGTCCTTAAGTTGACGGGCATAGATAAGTCTATGCCCTCAGAGTTAGCAACCCTACCCCTCTCAACATGGAGGACCGCACACTTATCCGTCCCCAGCTCCATTCCAATGGAATTGCTAAATTCACAAGTGATGTTTAGCAGTTCCATAAGATGGGAGCGACTGGAGGCGAATAACTTGAGGTCATCCATATAGAAAAGGTGGGTCACTTTTGTCCCTCCTTTCCGTAGCTGAAATCCCCTCCCGGAGCCCTCCAGTAAGGTACTGAGAGGGTTCAGAGAGAGGCAGAACCATTTTGGACTCAGACAATCGCCCTGGAAGATACCCCTTCTTATCCTTATGTGGTTCTCCGCAGCCATCATCCGCTCGCCCAGATGACAAAGGATCGTACTCCACTGCCCCATACACTGCTCGAGGAAGTCTCTAACTGTACAGTCTATCTTGTACAGTTCGAGGACTCTCTTTAGCCATGTATGGGGCACCGAGTCGAATGCTTTTCTGTAGTCTATCCAGGCGGCGGAGAAGTTCCGACGGTTGCGTTTCACCACTTTGCCAATGACCGCGTCAATGAGGAGTGGTTCCTTGGTTCCACGACCGCCGCCCCGACATCCATTTTGAGCGCGCGACATCACCTGATTTGAGACCAGGTGACGAGTGATTCTCGCGCTCAAAATGGATGTTAGTGTCTTATATATGGTCGGTAGACATGTGATGGGGCGGTATTTGCTCGGGTCTGTGGTACTCTGGCCTTTAGGAACCAAATGGGTGATCCCAGTAGTGAAGAGGCTCGGGAGCGACTTCTGGTTGAGAACCTCTTGAAACTGTCGGGCGAGCACAGCGTGATACACCATGAACCCCTTCAGCCAGTAGTGATGCAGCCCGTCGAGTCCCGGACTTTTCCAGTTCGGGGCCCTACGGACCGCCTCAGCTACGTCATCCGGCGTTATGGTGACGGGGTCCATGGGCGTAATACCCGCACACTGACTCGCCACAACTTCCGTCCAAGGGCCCTCGTTGTGGTTTACGGGCTCTGACCACAGGCTGCGCCAGAACGCGACCGTGTCGGCCTGATTCGGTACTGGGCCCGTTCCACTTACCATTGGTCGCTCCAACGATTTATAGAGCCTCTTCTGATCACTCTGGAAGAGACGATTCTGGTTGAACCGTGTCGACCTCTCGGTATATCGCCGAATTCGCTTTCCCCAAGCAGCGATTCTCTGCTTCAGGTCGTCTATGCGCTCCGTCAGTTTTTGCATTATATCCGGCTGGGACAAACTAACATTTGTCCCAGCAAACGCCATCCTGACGGTGCGCACAATCCTTGGCCTGGTATTGCCTGACCTGAAGCATATCAGTCTGCCGATGAGAGCCCTAGTCTTTGCGATACGTTCTTCAATTCTTGTTCTCCAGGCTGGGATAGCACTACTTTGTCCAGTAGTGCGTCCAGCCGTGGAAAGTTTGGCGCCTATAATACGGCAGACTGCCAGTGCGGCGCCAAAGAGATTGAGTCCGTCTCGCAAAGGTCCCGGCTGGCTTCCAAATAGGTTACCAGCATTGGGTTCAGAGCTCTCACGACAGCCCGATTCCGCTTGCTTAGGGCTATGCGGGAAGTCGCGGTCGATTTTCGAGAGGCGTACTGCGCGTTTCCATAATCGCCTCTTCCAATGTACTCCTCATTTGCTCTATTTCTAGTTCCTGGGTGAATGTTCCTTCATCATTTGAATCAGCAACCACTGGGGTATTCTCGGCGGCATCCACGTGTGCGGGTTGTTCTGCAGCTTGTGGCACCGCACCCTCAGTCGTAGCGTTTTCATTTGATGAGGGAACAGCCTCACGTCGTAGCCGTTCGAGTTCGGCGCCATCAAATATATTTGAGCGTAAGATATACCGAACTCGGTCTGCCAGGTTTTGCTCGGTGACAGTAATAGATGGCTCCAGCTCAGTAAAAAGACGATGCATCCTAGCCCGATACGCGAAACCTCCAATTTCTCCCCCCTTTCGCCCTAAATACGCCCGCAATGCGTTTGAATTCATATTGATGGTCCATCGCATGCGGCGTACTCCACCAGTGGCGGGTGCCGATTGCTGGGCCTGCGAAGACCCTGCCGACACCAAGCAAGCTGGTGGGGATGATGGATGCGAGGGGCTGCTGGGTGGTCGTGCAGCACCTCGCGCTCGGCTGGCGGTTCGCATGCTGTCGCGTCCAGCGCCAGCTCCAGACGCGCCCTGACGACCTCCAGGCAGCGGCCCTTTGCGCAATCTTCTATGTTCCATCATCCATACAGGGCGTCATTTAACGCGGAGACGCCCAGACCCGGCGCCGTTTCATGGTGAGGCCATATGCACAAGCGGGCCCTTGTACCATCAATTTTTGCCGAGGCACGGCGCTCACACCTCTTGGCAAGGTGCTGACTGACTGCGCGGACGTAGCGGTTTTGTCACATAACCGTCACGTCAACAAATTATTATTATTATATATTATTATTATTTGTAAAAGGAATGAACACTCTTATGAATACGGGCATTAGTTTGGAAGGCCACAAGTTTTCGTAGATTTTAGAAGCATTTAAGATTGCAGAATTGCAATTAAATATATATATAATATATATATATAAATTATGTATCACGTTGTTTGTCCGCGATGGACTCCTAAACTACTTAACCGATTTTAATCAAATTTACACACCGTGTGCAGCTTGGTCCAACTTGAGGGATAGGATAGTTTTTTGCCCATGAGTGACCCACAATTTTTTTTGCGAATTTATGGATTTTTAATAGGACATGACAGGGTCGTCGAAAAGGGTGAACAAGACAAGGTCTGCCTGGCAAGCTAGTATATGTATATAATGTAAGTACTATGTCTATTAAACATAAGTATCTATCTATAGTTTATATATATATATATATATATATATATATATAATATACTTATATATAATATATATATATATATATATATATATATATATATATATATATATATATATATACATATATATATTTAATTGACTACTTTTAATCATTTAACATGATATTAATCAATTTGCATGACACGCAGGTCGTCACTCAACCCACTTTTCAATCAGAGATAACATCAGGCGTAGAGAGTTATTCCAGTGTAATTTACGTTCGAACATCAAATGATCTACATACATATGCATTCACGCCTGGTGTTGTGGAAAACGCTGAAATCATTTAGGTGGAACGCTGGGTTGATACAGACATTAAAGTCTCTGTATAGGGACTCGAGTGCTTGTTTCAAGATCAACGGGGCCTACTCGGACTGGTTTGGCATCCATAAAGGTGTCAGACAATGCTGTGAAGCTTCCTCGTAGCTGTTCAACCTATTTATGGATAGTTGTTTGGAAAATTTGAAAGTTGAAGAATGCGGCTTAAAAATGGGTAAGTTAACCGTCAAATGCCTTTTCTACGCCGATGAACAAGTCATACTTACGTCGTCGGCGGCCGAGTTGCAAATGATGATTACATTAATGAACAAGTCATTATAAGAAAGGGGAATGAAAGTGAATGCAAGTAAGACGAAAGTTTTTGAAAGAGAAGAAAGTAAAACGATATGTGAAATAAGTATAGAAGATGAGATGGTCGAGCAAGTAGATGAATTTATATATATGATGTGTATTCAGCAAGGATGGGAGATATGATAGGAATATTGGACGACGAGTAAATGCAGGAAATAAAGTAAATGGGGCTCTTCAATCTATTATGAAAGGTCAGAATATGTCAAAAAGGCACGTATGGCAATTCACAATGCTGTATTAGTCCCTACTTTAACGTATGGTGGTGAAATTTGGGTGTGGTAGTAAAAGCACGAGAGTAGAATAATTGCAGTAGAAATTCGGTCGATAAGGAGTATGTTAGGGCTAAATCTGAGTGACAAGGTGAGAAACTGTGTGATATAAGCAGAGTGTGGTTTGCAAGATGATGCGGTGACAAGGATTTATTCGGTGGTTTGGTCATGTAGAAAGAATGAATAAGGAAAGCGTGACAAAGCAAATGTATGTTGCAGAAATTAATGGAAGAGTCGGAAAGGGACGTCCTAGGTGAAAGTTTGTCGACCAAATTGGCGATATATTTAAAAGGGGCCAAATTAAGAAAAATCTTAACCGACGAGCAAGTATGCATAGGTATATGTATGTGGAAGAGGCGAGAGAGGTATATCAGGATCGTACTAAATAGAAGTTTGTAGTCACTGCCTAACTCGTTTGGTGACAGGTGTGAGTGTTTATGCTGTATGTTGTAATAAATTAAAGGTAACTACTTAATTTGAAGTTTATTTTCTTCTTTTTGGAGCATTTATATAAAATCTTGTTTAATGATTTCTTATATTTACGCAAACACATCATCCTTGGGAGGAATCGATGTTTTTTAGCGAGGACTTGTGGTCTATCAAATATGATGTAGTAACGGGGGCGATCCATTACGTGTTCATATATCTTGGTTCTTCACATCAGCTATATGTTCTTTTAAATCGTGTTTTAATTGATATTTTAGTTTGTCCTATTTAAGAGAGACCACGTTCACATTCAAGCTGGTACATTCCTGCATCTTGCAGAGGGACATTACATTTGACTGATGGTAAAAACTGATCAATTTTATTCGGTAGCCTGAAGTATATTTTAATGGAAGCGTGCTTCAAGATGTAGCTAATCTTGCCGGTGACTCTTTTGGCATATGGCAGTACAGCAGGTACACGCTAGAGTGTGGCCAACTCCACTCGTTCACTATGACGTCAAAGGCGTGGGACCAGAAGCTTATTGTTATTCAAAACCTACTTGAATTGTTGGAGCTCGGCAGCCAGATGTTTACTGTAAAAGTTCCCTCGTGCTCTCTAAAACAAAGATTTACCCACGGTAGCTAACTGTGAAGGATGGTGGTGAGAATCACCGTTTAAATATCTATCTGTATTGATTTTTTTCAATACACAGGATGACTCAAAGTGTTGCCAGGATTCCGAATTACTAACACATCTAGAAAAGATAAAGAATTGTTTGCCTCTAACTCCATTGTGAACTCAATTTTTGTATTTAAAGAGTTTAGATAGTCTAAAACTGCAGTTACTTTATCTAAAGGTTGGATTGTGAAAGTGTAATCTACGTAACGCTTGTAGAATCTTGGATTTACGGGATAAGTATGCAGGGATTTCTCCTCAAAATCTGCCATGAATATGACAATAGGAGATACAGGTGAGCCCATCGCCCCACTATGTACTTGCTTGTAGAACTCCTCCTTCTACAATAAGTGGAAACTTTCTATAAATTCTTACATCCGACAAAAGTTCTTTTGTCGTATGTAAGCACTTATAAAAAGGTTAAAACGACCCAACAAATAGCACACTAAAAAGAACTAGTGACCTCATAAAGAAACACTCCGAAGAATTAAATCTGGGCAAAAAATTGATAATACCCACATGTGTCAAATCACCAAAGTTGTATGGGTTACCAAAAATACACAAGCCCAATGCTCCACTACGTCAAAACCGTGGTTAACTATGACGTTGAACATTACAGTCACCGTTACATTACAGAAATTACAGAAACAGTTATCATGGATGTTCTGAATTGCTTGAAATGTCGGCTATAAGTATAAATATACGCGATAAAATCCGTAAAAACTAGCAAGTACTTATTTACAAAGCTTATTTAAAAATGATTTTTACTACTAATTTATTTTATAATTCATTCGAATTTCATAGTTAAAGTTATTTTAAATTCACTTCTATTCATGTCATTCAATAGTAAGGAGGGTTTCAAGAGATTACTACCAGTGAATGAACGCATCATGAGTGGTTTTACGGGTTAAATGCAAGTTCTATAAAATAAAATTGTCAAATCATTTCCGCGTTGGAGAAAAACTAAAAAGCCTCGCAGAGTGACACAAAGCTTCAGCCCGTCTTTTCAATGGGCGGCTGTCGTAAAACCAATTTCTTATAACTTTAACTAGCTTGCCAGGCAGACGTTGTTCTGCCCTTTTTGACGACCTCAATCCTTAAATTCGCAAAAAAAAATATTTTGGGTCACTCATGGGCAAAAAAACTATCCTATCTCTCAAGTTGGACCAAACTAGTTTGGTTTGGGACCTGGTTTGGATCACACCATGTGATAATTTTATTAAAATCGGTTGAGTAGTTTAGGAGTCTATCGCGGACAAACAACATGACACGTCATTTATATATATATATATATATATATATATGTATATATATATATATATATATATATATATATATATATATATATATATATATATATATATATATATATATATATATATATATATATATAATAGGAATCTCGGAAACGGCTCTAACGATTTTTATAAAATTTTGTGTGCAGGGAGTTTCGGGGGGCAATAAATCGATCTAGCTAGGATTTATTTTTAGAAAATTTCTTTTTGTCCGTGTTTTTAGGCAATGAAAAACTGCTACAATATCGTTAGAATAAGAAGGTAAATTTTGACAGTTTATTAATGATTACAAATAGCTTAATTGGTATATTGGGCGGCCACAAAATCGTAATACCATGGTTCGAGCCCAGACCGACCGACCGACTTTTTTTAATTTTTTTTTTCAAGTTCCTTTCTTTTTTGAGAAAATCTATTTTTTCGAGCCCTTTTTTTTTAGTATTTTTTAAAAACACGAAAATTTAAATTGAACTAATTGCACTCATGATTTTTTATTCAAATAGCCAGTTCAGTTTTTTCAATTATGTCGCTAAGATCAAAAAATATTATTCGTATTTCATCAGTATGTAATTTGTATCTAAATAGTGTCCAGGGAGTTTCGGGGGCAATATCGATCTAGCTAGGATTTCCGTATCATAGGAATCCGTATCAATTACGGATTTTGTCGCGTTTAATTACCTTGTATTTCATTCCTGAAGTTTCGGGTGCTTTTACAGCACCCATGACATGGGAGAAAATGAGATGTTTGACGTCCCAATGTCAAGTTAGCCCAGCTACCTTCAGTTTTTGAATATTAACTTTTGGTCCGATCTACGCAGAACGAGCATACAGTATCTTGAAGTCTTGCAGTGGAATGCTTGGGTTTGCATTTAATTTTGTTAACTGCAGGGTCCCAAGCAGATATCAGCACCCACCAATCTTCTCTATTGAAATTAAGGATGTTTCTCAAAATACCTGGCCGCCTAACTTCAGCACGTGAAGCAAGTATCGCAAGACAAAACGCTTCCCGCGCCCACACAGTGACCGAGTGAAGCCAGGCACCGTCAAGCGTGTACCTGCTGTACTACCGTATGTCAGAGGAGTCACAGACAAGGTTGGCTACATCTTGAAGTAAGCTTCCATTAAAATATACTGCCGGCCTCCGAAAAAGATTAGTCAGCGGTCTCTCTTACATAGAACAAACGAAAAGATCTATACAAACACGCATGAAGGAACATAAATAAGTAAGTACATTTTTGTATAATAATAAAAAGTTAGTTACATCCTATATACATCCCAATGCTGGGCACAGGCCTCCACTAATTTCTGAGGGGTTTTTTAGGGCAAGGAAGTGTTCACCGCGCTCCCCAAATGCCTGTTGGCGAACTTTACATTTCTATGGTTTGTTTCATCGTCGTGCACGTGGTAAATCAGTACTTAATTATGAAATTAAGAATTTATTTGGTGCCAGTGGTTACTGAACTTGAGTTGCTTGCTTACTGGTAAATTTACAGCAAGAACTTTGCCTCTGAGCTACCGGGGCTCTCTAGCCAGAGACAGCTTTGAGCAGTAAACTAAGGAATATCACAAGCTTAAAGTAACAAATAAAACATCGTCGCGTATAAGAAATTTTTTCTTAGATTTTTATTATATATATACTTAGGAGTACTCAAGCAGTATAATCCATTTATTATAAAAATAATAACTAAGACTTGTTTACGATTATGGAGATATCGCGAGAGAGATCGCGTATTTTAGGACTATGTCAATAGCTTTATCTTAATATATATATATATATATATATATATATATATATATATATATATATATATATATAAAAATTTCGTATTTAAAAAAAAAAACTAAAAATAGATTTTCTCACAAAAAAAGGGAACTTGAAAGAAAAGAAAGAAAAAAATCGGACCGAAGACGGGACACGAACCGAGGCATTACGTTTTCGCAACCGCTCGCTATCCACTTGAGCTATTATGATCATTAACACAGTGTCAAAATTTACCTTCTTATATTGTAGCAGTTTTTCATTGCCTGAAAACACGGACAAAAACATTTTCTAAAAATAAATCCTAGCTAGATCGATATTGCCCCCGAAACTCCCTGGACACTATTTAGATACAAATTACATACTGATGAAATACGAATAATATTTTTTGATCTTAGCGACATAATTGAAAAAACTGAACTGAAAACAGTTCAATTTAAATTTTCGTGTTTTTAAAAAATACTAAAAAAAAGGGCTCGAAAAAATAGATGTTCTCAAAAAAAAAGGAACTTGAAAAAAAAATTAAAAAAAAGTCGGTCGGTCGGTCTGGGCTCGAACCATGGTATTACGATTTTGTGGCCGCTCAATATACCAATTAAGCTATTTGTAATCATTAGTAAACTGTCAAAATTTACCTTCTTATTCTAACGATATTGTAGCAGTTTTTCATTGCCTAAAAAACACGGACAAAAAGACATTTTCTAAAAATAAATCCTAGCTAGATCGATTTATTGCCCCCCGAAACTCCCTGCACACAAAATTTTATAAAAGTCGTTAGAGCCGTTTCCGAGATTCCTAATATATATATATATATATATATATATATATATATATATATATATAATCATCCTTTCACGGTAAATGTTGATCCAGTGAGAAGTTAGAACAATTGTTGATCCACCTATTTGACGTGTTTGCTCAGCTCCTCGTCGCACAAACTGATATACTTTGATCCATTCTTGACCGCGTGTGACGTCGGTGGATCTGCACTAACAGGATTTCAATATACTCGTCAGCGATTTGACCAACATTTGTTGATCTATCAACGGTTGAAAAAATCATACTGAATATGATTTTTTAGATCCAGAGTATATTTAATTTATATGCGACATTTACTTAGACTAAGTGGATCCGGAGCCATAATTAACGAATAGGTACTCGAACACGAAGCGGCAACGTCGCGTTCGTGTGTGACAGAAAACCCAGTAGGCTACTTCGTTATAGTAATAAGGTAAGAAAATACGTTATCTGCTGATTTTGTAGATCAAACTTTGGCAGGTTTTATTGTGGAAAGACGTTTGTTCATGTTTTTGTTATCGTGTGAGTGAATTTGTGTTATTTTATTCATTTGTCATAGATCACTTAGATGATGGATAGTACTTTATTACAAATTAATTTGTCACTCGAGTGTGTGTGTGTGTGTGTGTGTGTGTGTGTGTATGTGTGTGTGTGTGTGTGTGTGTGTGTGTGTGTGTGTGTGTGTGTGTGTGTGTGTGTTATGCGAGTTTGTGTGAACGCATGTGCGTGCGCGTGTGAGAGTGTATGTGTGCGTTGTGTTTTAGTACGTGTGTGTGTGTTAGTATGTGTGCGCGCGCTTGTATTGTGTGTGTGTGTGTGTGAGTGTGTGTGCTTGTGCGTGTATGTGTGTTAGTTCGTGCGCGCGCGTGTGTGTGTGTGAGTGTATGTGCGGGTATGTGTGTGTGTGTGTGTGTGTGTGTGTGTGTGTGTATGTGTGTGTGTAGGTGTGCGTGTGAGTGTGTGTCTGTATTTATGTGAGAGCGCGAGAGCGCGCTTGTGTGTATGCGCGTGCGTGTGCTTGCGTGCGTGTGCGTGCGTGCGGGTGTGTGTGTGTGTGTGTGCGTGTGTGTTCGTCTTAGTGCGTGTTTGTGTGTGTATGTGTGTGTGTGTGTGTGTGTGTGTGTGTGTGTGTGTGTGTGCGCGTGTATGTTGGTCTGAGTGCGTGTTTGTGTGTGTGTGTGTGTGTGTGCCCAGAAAACGGAGGCGGAGAATAGAGACGTGGAGGCGGAGGTGAATGCAGCGTAGTATGTGGTGAAGGCGGAGGAGAGGAATTTGTGGTGAAGTCGGAGATAGTGAAAACGGGGAATTGTTTTGGAGGCGTATTCTTTCCGCCAGTGACGGCGCGTGGTGGTGGCGGCGGAGGGAGCGGAGTTTATTGTTGAGGCGGATGGAGCAGAGTATAAACTCTACCGCTACCTCCGCGGTAGCGGAGGTGGAGAACGAAGGCTTAGAGAGGGGTGCGGTGGTAGATGTGGAGGCGTAGGTGGCAGAGGTGGTAGTGGGTGCACCGGAATGCAGTAAAGTGGATACCGCGTGAGGGCAAGTGAGGCTCATATAAAGGACAGTTGGTTACAGCGAAAAACAGTGTGGCTGGTAAGTGGATATCGATACTGCCCCTAAAGATGTTACTACGAGGTTATTCATTTTTCCGAATATCAGCTTGGATACCTATTGGTACTAGAGACAAAGTGAAAAGAACTTTTGTTTTGTGACGGTTTCATCATAACTAACAAAACAAACCCAAACTTGGCATACCTAGTTCTACTAGTCCAGTTCTTACAGTGTTAGTTACCGAAGTATACCTTCAGGTCACTTCAGCAAGTCCGGAGGTAAGGACTCATCATAACTAACAAGACGAGCCCAAACTCAGCACACCCAGTTCTACTAGTCCAAGAGTTCCACTAGTAATCTCGAATTACATTTTGAGGTCACTCCATCAAGACCGGAGGTAAGGCCTCATGATAATATCTCATGTAATAGTTCCATTCTATACCTATCAATTTTGTAAACACGTCCTTAAAAATCTTGATTATGAAGATGTAGAAAACATGTTAACTTGCTTATGGTAAACACACACACACATACACAAACACGCAAGCGCGCGCGCAAACATGCACACATGCGCACACGCACAAACGCATACACACACCACACACGCACACTGCCGCACACACATAAACACAACAGTGCGCACATGCACACACGCACACCCATTCACACACACACACACACGCGCGCGCGCACACACGCACACCTATGCACACACACACACACACATACGTACATATACGCACACGCACACATATATATAATAGGAATCTCGGAAACGGCTCTAACGATTTTTATAAAATTTTGTGTGCAGGGAGTTTCGGGGGCAATAAATCGATCTAGCTAGGATTTATTTTTTTAGAAAATGTCTTTTTGTCCGTGTTTTTAGGCAATGAAAAACTGCTACAATATCGTTAGAATAAGAAGGTAAATTTTGACAGTTTATTAATGATTACAAATAGCTTAATTGGTATATTGGGCGGCCACAAAATCGTAATACCATGGTTCGAGACCTGACCGACCGACCGACTTTTTTTAATTTTTTTTTTCAAGTTCCTTTCTTTTTTTGAGAAAATCTATTTTTTCGAGCCCTTTTTTTTAGTATTTTTTAAAAACACGAAAATTTAAATTGAACTAATTGCACTCATGACTTTTTTATCGCGATAACTATATTAATATATATATATATATATATATATATATATATATATATATATATATATATATATATATATATATAGATCTCTTTACGGTAAATGCTGATCAGACGCGACTTCACGCGAGCACTTTGTTGATCCGAAAACGCATGTTGATCCGGCGGCTTTTGTTGATCCAATATGCATCTCTGGTAACTAATGTGGCTCCGACCGGATCAACATCTGCACTCACGAGACAGTTTGCTAGCTTTGGCCGAAGTTGATCCGATATACAAATCCATCTTGGGATGGTTACGGAAAATGTTGATCCGATTTAAATGAGCCAATCAGAGCACAGCAAACGATAAGATAAACGATTGGATTGGCTGAATGCAGTCGCGACTTTGCCGTTTCGTATCTTTGGCGGTACAAGCTACAGATTAAATGCGTGTTATGTAATGCATTCAGGGTGCTGTTTGGTCTACCTCGTTATTGTAATGCACCGGGTATGTTCGCGGATGCGCGTGTGGATTGTTTCTACACCACCATTCGTAAACGATGCACATCCCTGGTGCGCAGGGTGCGGGACAGTTCCAATGGTATCCTGAGGGCATTTTCTGACAGGTTTGGGGTCAGTACCTGAACCATTGTCATATGATGCACGTGCTGACTAATCGGGCCTGTCTTATATATAGTTTTAAAGTTAGGTAAATAGTTTT